>WBZZ01007023.1:0-60060 GCA_019918135.1 Paulinella micropora | reverse complement strand
TTCTTTTTCAATACCAACGAGAATTTTATTCATAGACAATGCGGAAAGTTGGCCACGATTGTCATTTTTCCACTTATAGAAATTATCTCGTTCTTTGTTTTATTTTTTTTTCCAATTTTTTTTTCTCATTCTAAAAAGTTATCAGCCTACTTCATTATTTTCAATACTCAATCGTCGCAACATCTCATTAACCACCTCTAGTTTTACTATGTCTGGCTGTTTCTTTTAACGAGACGAGAATTTCTTGTCTATTTTAGAATTTTTTCTTGATATTATTTTATCCTTATTTAGTCTATCCTTACTTGTTCTACGAATTTCATATTCCTCCAAACCAATCTGTTTTAGTTTTGGTTCTGCTCGGAATTAAGTCCATTTTTTTTTGCGACACTGCGACAAAAAAGCGAAATTCTGTCGCAACCTCTGCGACACTGCGACACCGCGGTGTCTTGGTGTCGCAAAGACATATTCACGGAAATAGAATTTTCTAGAATTTTCTTAAAAAAAATAGACTGGCGGTAATACTTCAAATACCATTTTTTTCTGTATCATGGGTAGGATTGCGGGAAGAGGAGACTAATGGGTTCGGCGTAGTCATTGAGTTATTAGGTTGCGGGTTCAAGTCCCTCATCTTTCCTGCGATTCTTTTGTTTTTTTTCGTCCATATCAAACACTTCAAATACCATTTTTTCTGACGATCGGTAGGTTCAATCGGCGATGAGACTAATGGTATTACGGCAGTCATGAAATTTTGGTTGCGGTTCAATTCCAACGGATGTCCCATCGCCGATATATACGAACCTTTTTTTTGCTTATAAATCTAATATTACCTTTGCCTTTTTTTTGGTGAATATAAGAGCAGTGGGAGTGATAATACCTTCTCCTGTTGCTGTCCGACCTTATTTTTGACTTAGAAAAAAATAGACTTGTCTTATATACACTACGATGTGGAGCGAAGATGACAAGAAGTTTGTTAGGCAGTTAAGAGTTGCTACTACTGAAAGTAAAATTTATGAGGTCGTGTCCAACTTCTACGATAGCGAATTAAAACCAAGTATAGCCTTTCATAATGCTATTATATCTTTATTTAGCACGACTACTAGTGATGAAGAGGTGCTTGAGGCACTAAAGGTGATATATCCTAAATATGCTATCGTGTATCCAAATTTGAATAGTAGAAGGCAAAGACTTTCTGAGGTGAGAAAAAAAGCAATAGAGCCCAACCAAAGTGAAAAAGTATATGAAATGAGCAAACTGGATAAGTATTTTAATCTAAATGAAGACGAGCGGATTGATATCGTTGAGGGATATAAGAAAGATGTCAAAGCCAAAAATGAACAAAAAATACAGATTGATGTCCGTGATGTAATGGCTAAAATGAATGATATGATATTAAGTAATGACCCTTATCTTAAACTACTTGCTTTGATGATAGCAATTGGAGCAAGGCCTGTGGAAATATTTGATAAAAACACATATGAATTAATACCAGATAAACCGAGTTGGTTGCTAGTGAATAACCTAGCGAAAAAGAGAGAAGGACAAAAAAAGAATTGGACTGAGAGGCCTGTTGTCCTTTTCACTCCCCAGTTTGTAATAGAACAAGTAAATTCAATACGAAACCATTTCAAAAAGAAAAAAGCAGTCATTATCAACAGCGAAGGTGTGCTTGATAAACAAAAGAACAATGAACTAAACAAAAGAATTATTAAAATCTTCCCTTGGCTATCGGACTACACGCAGAAAAGCAGTATGTTGCGAAAACTATATGCTAGTTTGTCGTATAGTAATTTTGCCAATCCGAAATTAGAGAATTTTAATACGTGGGTTTCAAATGTGTTGGGGCACGGCGATATGCTCACCAGTTTTAGTTATAGTTGGGTTAATGTGGCCGACCCTGAAGAAATTAAGGCAGAAGGGATTAAAACAGAATTAGAGGAGTTGAGACGTAAAATAGATTTATATTTGAATTTAATAACACTAATGAAATTGAAAGCAATCTAGATAACGGAGACGAAAAATGTAAATACCAACCATTAGGTAAAAGCGCTAGTAGAGAGGATAAGTATAAATTGCTTGAGCAGATATGGGGTGATTACGAGGGGCAAATAACAAATACTAAACTACGACAATTAAGCGGGATTGGAGCCGTTATTGTCAATACATTTATTAAAGAGAAGAGGGGCGAAGCGACGAAGAGCAACAGCGAAGAGAGTAAAGAGACGAAGAGTGAAGCGAAAAAAGAAGAGGAAACAAAAGCACCATTAAGAAGAAGTGCTAGAATTAAAAAGAAGGCTAATACTTAACCACAATCAATGAAGGCTCACGATATTTTGCTCTAATATTAGCCTCTTGTCTGTAGCAATTAATAGAACAGATTGTGAAAAACTGAACACCATCTACATTATCAATATCAACTGCTATAATAGAAGGGTGCGACTGGAATGTGCGAGACAAACCGCATATATTACAAAATTCTTTTTTATAATCAATCTTGGATGTCTCTGAATAAACAAATGTCCTTATATGTCCAACTATATCACTCGGCAATTCGTGTATTATTATTGACATGTTTTATATTACATATTATATAATAAAAATGAACCTTTTTGGTCAAAGCACGAGCACTCCATCGTCATCATCTACATCGTCATCATCTTCTTTATCTATTGATAATATTAAAGATGCTTTACCAACAACGGCCTTCGGAGAATTGAGAACGGCCACTTTATCGCCAGTATTACAAAATGTCTTCACTTATGGTATTAATACTCGTTTCTTTGACAAAACAGAAACAAACGGCGGGGTGGTATCAACTGCTAATTCAATGGCGGTTTTGACGACATCGGCCTCTGGTAATTCAACCGCACAGATTACGACTATTGAAAGAGCAAAATATAGAAGTGGCATGGGCTTGGTTGCTAGATTTTCCGCATTGTTTCCGTCATCTACCACCGCGACTACCTTTAATTGCGATATCGGCATAGGCACACCAGCAGACAATTTATGTTTTAGACAATCAAACTTGGGAATGTCTGTTGTAAGAACGGCGGGGAGTGTTGAAAATGTGGTTAGTCAGTATGCGTGGAATGTTGATAAATGTGATAATACGGGAAACTTCCCCACGATTGATTTTACCAAATTGAATGTGTTTGAAATAGTCGTCCAATATCTGGGTAGCGGTCAGATTACATTTAAAATTGAAAATCCCCGCACTGGACGAATGGAAGTAATTCATGCGATTAAATACGCGAGCACTGCTACTACTCCATCATTAGATCAGGCGGCGTTTGCTATTTACGCGAAGGCATATTCGTCAAGCCTTCAATCCGTTGTAATGAAAACGGCGAGTATGTTTTTGGCAGTTGAGGGGACTATTGACCGCACTATTGCTATAACCAATTCTTATGACAATGTCAAAACTATTGGAACGACGGAAACTTCTATATTTACCCTCCGCAACCGAGCCACATTTAATAGTAAGACGAATTACAATGTTATTTATTTTGAAAATTTGTGTGTGAGCAACACAAGTGACAAAATATGTATAGCAAAGATAACATTAAATGCGACACTTGGAGGCACTCCGTCATATTCCAATTACGATACAAACACATCATTAGCCGAAGTAGATACAGCAGGAACTACCCGCACTGGCGGAAACATAGTATTAACATATATATTATCTGCAGGTGCTTCTATTTACATTGATTTGTCTCGCTATAACCTAAAAATTGGAACGGGTAAGACATTGACCGTGTCAGCATCTCTAGTGGCAGGAACAGGTGCGAGCATTTACGCTTCATTGAACTGGATTGAAGACCAGATTTAAACAAAAAAAAATACACACTTTCAAAAATACAGGCTTTCAAACTTTTTTTCTATCTCTACTGCTAGATTGTTAATATTTGTTTTTTTTGTCATTTCCTCAACAATTGGTGCATGGTATTTCCTTAAATACCGATAAAACTGATCCATATTAGTCCCGCACGGGATTATATCTTTTTTTTGTTTCAAACGGCACTCGTTGATAGCCGTTATCAACTTAAACAATTTATCTATATTGTCCAAAAATATCATATATAATAAGGGGAATTATAGTCCAAATGTAAATAAACCGATACGATTAAGCATGATAGACTTTGAGAAGAATACTAACTTCAAAATTGACAGCACTTCACCGCCCGCATTTCTAATTACAATATCAATAGACCTTAAACTTTTTGTTGTATTAAATGGCACATAATCGGCGACATCATTAGAACTCTCAAAGTAGCACTGGACTCCATACGGCTTATCTAAATTACATTTACCGACCACAGAGAAATTACCATTTGCTTCAACTAAACCAGACTGATTTAAAGCACGGCTATGGACATAAACGGCCGTTTCACCGATTAGATTGACTATAGATTGCATGGTGCTACTCGCCGCCGCCGAGATATCGGCAGTTAATCCTATCTTATCGCTAATCGTGCTGTTATCGTAATCAAAAGCATATGTATCACCAGTGAAAGCAAAATTCAATTTATTAACGGAGTTCAAAGTTATAACTACGGAGTTAGGGGTAATTGCTGAATTAATCGCAGTTTGAAGAGCGGTAATAAATGTATCAATGGTGTATTGATTTGCTGTTACGATTGCCGTTTTCTAGCCGATCCAGTTGTTTTAATCAATGTGAGAGTGTTGGCATAACTCGGTATGTTTGGGAAAACATTTGGGATAGAGATACTTTTAACGACATAAGCACTGATTATATCAATATTACGACCAGTTGCTGGTAAATCAACGACGAAACGGCCATTGTGAGTAGAAGCGGATTTGGATTCTGTTTTATCACTTGAGGAGACACGAAGGAGGAAATTTTTGCGGGTTCGTTTTTCGTCTTCAAGATTGGAGATAGTAAAAGACATTGCTATATTATAAATGATATATTTTAATTTTTAATTTTTTTTTATTGTCTGACCACACAGCGAGACTGATAGATAGCCGCGACTTTAACATATTTCAACCAAGCAGTGATGGTGCGATTAGCATCATAATCAGAAGCATAACGAAGAGTGACTTCCGCAGTTCGTGAGTTATTAACCGCAATACCAGATGCTCCAATATGCGGCGACTGATTGAGTGTCTGGATAATGGTAGCAAATCCTGAGTTAGATGTAAGTCCTGTTTTATCCCCAGTAGAATAATATTTGCGAAAGTTTTCAAGAGAAACAGATGACGACATATAAGCATCGCGAATGCCCATAGTCGCTTGAAGATTATTAATATACAATTCCGCGCATCCTCGTTGAACGGAGGCAAGATTATCTGTGCTTCCTCCGAGTTCCATCTTTTGTTGCGGGGCATACCAATCACCAATACGGCATTGATATTGTCTGTAAGGCATTTGAGTAGTTCCCAAGTTGTCAATATTAGCATTGTCAGCGAGCACATTTTGCGTGACGATATACAAGCACTGAGCACGAGCAACGGCCTTATTCACTTGAAGATTAAAATCATCAGATGTGGCAGGATTAGCCTTTTGATTGTAATATGTTTCATAAGTGTATGGGAGCCCATCTTTGCTCCCCATCTGTTCCATAACATTTCTCTGGACAGCAGGAGCAAGAGAGAATGTCTCCAACATAACCACTGGATTTGATATGGTGAAAGTCAAAGCGGAACCACTAAAACCAGCAGGAATAGAAGAAGTTTTCCCATCACCACATCCAATAATGGTAAATGCTTCCTGAGGCGGTGCAAATGTCAAACGAAGTCTCATACCACTAACCAAAGAGGGAGGAATGAGAGTTTCTTCATTAAACACTCCTGAAAAGTAATGAAGAGGAATACAAACCCTCAAATAATTACCAGTGCCAACACTACCAGCAGTGGGGACATTGACAGCAAAATCAACGACTGACTCATCAGAAGCATTAACATTAACACTGACTGACTCTCGCTGTCCCGCCATCTGCGCCTGTCGGCGGTAATCAAAAGGATATTGCCAAGGGAGAATATTTCGCACCATCTTGTTCAAATCTTCAACTCGTTCAAGTTCGCTACCATCCTTACTTTCCAACAAAAATCTTTCAAAAATAGCAGTCGCGGGAGTGTTTTGAAAGCCAATAGCACAAGCAACATTATCCTTTCCATCAGTGGCTACCAACCCCTCTGCTTTAATGTCAAACGACAAATAGCAATTCTTCCCATAAACAAAATCAGTGCTTGCCTGTAATGTAAAAATCATTTCAGTCCCCGATGCACTGGTATAAGTCTGCTGGTCGGCGAAGTTCTTCTTAAAGATACTTCCCTGTTCAGAGAGAGCCAGACTTGCTGGAAACTCATATCTGAGGTTGTTGAGGGTCATCAACTCCTCAGTAACTTCAATCTCCTTTTTCTCCATTTTTGTGTGCGGGTGTGAGGTGATAAATTCACAATACTACTATACTAAAAAAATAATAATAGAAATTAAAAATAATTATTTATTCACCTGAAACGGATTGTTTAATTAAATTAACTGATTTTTGTATGTTGTCAAGTCTTGTGTCTTGTGGTGAAGTCAATTGAAACTCACTTGCCTCAGCATTCTCAACTGCTTTCTTTAAATAAGCCAAACTGCTAACAGCAGTGTCCAAATCAACAACATCCGCATTTTCTTTTTTATCAGAAATGTCTGTTAATGTGTTTTGAAGAGTGCTCTTCTCATACGGGACAAGGTCGCCAAACTCGGTCAATGGCTGATTAACTAACGGGGCACCATTGCTACTCCACAATTCAAACTGGTTTAGTTGAAACCCATCACTTTTTGGTCGGTTTGCTTCATTTATCTTTTTAATAAAGTCAATTGGCAAACGATTTGAAGCACTTGAGTTTTTAATCATTATAAAAATGCGAATATATAAATATCCACATAATATATTATTTTATCAATTACCATTAATTATTTTTTTCACAATCTGTAAATTCTGGTGTGTAATTCTTTCCTCTTTCATTTTCTTTAAATCCGCTATGGCTTGATTTACATCAACATCATTAGTTTCAGTAACCTCTTTAGGTGGTGGCGGAGTTTCCTTAGAAGCATCCTCCATGGCTTCTATCTTACTTGCGGGTGTTGTGGTAGTGTGTTTCGGCACAGCAATAGGAGTGGGATTGAAAGATTTGGGTAAAGATTGTTCAATCTTAAGTGCTGGAGACATCTCAATAGGTTTGGCATTTGGTTTAGGCAATGAAGTTTTTGCCGTTTCTATGTCTGGTATTTTTCTTTTTAATGCTTCATCTGGCATTTGGTCTAGTTGCTGTTCATTGGTCTTACTTCCTGATTTGCTTACCTTTGGTTTTAATTGACACTTAATCTTGCCACTCTTAATATCCGCTTCTATCGTCTTTACTGCTAAGTATTCGGGCGATCCCTTACGAATTGTTACGAATTTTCCTTGCGCATTTTGTTTATGCCAAAGTGCGATTGCCTGATGATAGCAAGTCTTGTATAATTTAGGTGTTTCCGTCATGACATATATTATGGCGAAAAAAAAAACCATTTAATTTAATTAGTTTATAAATTAGTTTGTGATTGAATTCAATCACAAATTGGTCATATCTCTATCCTTATTTAATCGTAATATAGTAGAGAAATTCTTTCTAAACTGGGTTGTTCTATCACTGGCAGTGTTGTTAATTGCTAGAAACGAATAAGGTTCTGCCGTAGCATACTTAACCATATTGTAAAATTCTTTTTTGGTGAGAAAAGGACTTTCATATTCATCTGCCAGTCTGTCAAGTTCGCTCCGCCTTACTCCATTAAAAATAATCATCCAATGGCAATTAATTCTTATTTTTCGTGGGAGTTGTGTATAACTCTGAGTTGCTACCCAGACTGACACCTTAGCATGTGTTGAAGCGAAAAACAACTCAGTAAGCACTTCTGATTTGAGAAAGGTTTTACTCTGTGCGATGTCATCCAATAACAATAATATCTTTGGTGCCTTCTTAAACCCTTTAGTTTTAATCAGTTCTTTTTGTTTAGTTAATATTTCGCGCATTAGTTCTGGGCGGTCTTCTTTGATTATGTCTTCTTTTTTAACTTGAGAGTGTCCTCCAAAATCGGGCATGGACTTAAGCAAAAGACTACTATTCTATCATAAAATCCTTTCAACATGTTCTTTTTGGCGAGTAGATTACAAATCATAACTGATTTACCTCCGCCAGTGCTGGCACATATAACCATAGTTCCCATGGCTGGCAATATTCCTTCTTTTTGGATAGGGAGCAATTCAACACTATCTCTTTGTGTTTTAATTGGTTGTATTTCCAAGTCATTGTGAAATTTGGGCGGTTTTTTGCTATCTAATTCTGTTATTACTGGCCTGTCAATAGTGAATTCCTCATGTGCTTTTTCTATATTGGTTTTCTCCAAACTCTGCTTCAAAAGTGTTTTTCGTGGCAACTTGTTTGCTATTAATCCTCTACGTATAGACCTCGGCATCTAATCTTATATTATAAGATATACTATACTATGGGTTTTGAAAATAGTTTGGATTGTATCTATAATTATCATATTCGGCACCAAAGGGTTGGGGTGGTGAGGCATAATTATAGAAATAAGGAGAGTAAGGACTACCAAAAGCATAATTACTTGGAGGATTGACGAGCGGTTTAAAATCCTTTCTTTCTGGACGAGTTTGGACTTGTCGCGGGATTTCAGCAGGGAAGTTTTTGGTCAGTTTTCGTTTCATTTTTGGAAATGCTCTTTTGTCTTTCATTCTGGTCTGGATAACTGCTCTATTGTATCTATTCAACATAAAGTGATTGTTTGTGTTGCCATAACGGGTGTTATCTAACGATTCAAAATCATTCTTGGTGTCTAGCATGCGATCTCGTCTTAGTTCGTTGCCTTTAATAAGTGGGTTTGTTTGTGAAGTGCCGATACCTCCGTTTTGGTCGCTTGGCATTAGAAAACGAATAAGTGCTAACATATCTTCTCTTTCATCGGCGGGAGATTTCCCCATAAGTTTATCAACCAATTTATCAATGCTTCTCATGCTATCAACCATGGCTTGATTTGGTGTTGTTGCTGGGTCTGGGTCATCTGAAACTTTGTATTCTTTCATCATTTCTTTGAGTTTTTCATCTTTAACTTTCTCCTCCCAGAATGGGAGCCCCTGTTTTGTTCCACTTTTATAAACACCTCCTTCATACTCTGGTTGTGGATTTGGTGGTGCTGGTGCTTGCGTTGTTTGTGGTGCTGGTGGTTGAGTTTGCGGTGGCATGGTTTGTGGTGGCATGGTTTGCGGTGGTTGAGTTTGCGGTGGTGCGGGTGTTGCTTGCGGTGGTTGAGTTTTTTCAACTTGACTATCCCTCAATTCTAAATCTTCTAATTGCTTCATTTGGTCTGGTGTCAATTTACCCCTCACTTCTTGATAAATTCTCTTATCCAAAATATTATCCGCTTCTGCTACGTCTGATATACTAGCACCTTGATTTAGTGCTTGTTTGATAGCCTCTTCCCATCCAACTTTTGGATCGTCATAATTAGAAAGTTTAATTTTCTTTCCAGTTTTCTCTCTCAACGATTTAACAAATCCCTTTAAGTGCCTCGTTTGGGCACCTTTATCATCAAGTATAGTTAAGTTATTGCCCAGTCCGATTAAATCAAAATTGGGTGCTACTACCATATCGTCTGAGTATGCGATCGGGACTTCAACACTAAGATTTATATCTTTTTCTATACTTGGTGGAATATCTTTTGTATTTATTTTTTCTATAAAATTATTAATTGTAGTTTCATTTGCTGGTGCGATAAGAGAATATCCTTTCACACCATCCGCTTTTTCTTGTGATTTAACCATTTTGTTAAAACCATCAACGAGTTCCGCATATTGTTTATTAAATGTAGCAGGATTTACCGCTTTATTTACTTTAAATGTGGCATCCTTATCAAAACTGCCTACATTTTTCATAATACCAATCATGGACATCAACGTTTTATCTACATCGCCTATAAATCCGTTATACTTCGCATCTGGAGGAGTGGTTTTGATAGTTTTCCAAAACATCATTGCGTCCCAAAAAGATACTCCGCCACGTACCCTCCCCTGTGCTTCCAAGGCCATTCTAGATATATCCGCTTTTGAAAACCTTGAGTTGTAATTGTCAAAAATACTCTTGGCAACTTCGGCCGTAGCCAAACCATTACTCGTTAGATAATCACTCATATTGGTAATTCTTTCAAAGTATCGTTTATCGGCAAAGTCTTGGACATTCTTATCGCCAGTAGCATACAATAAATCATGTTCAAAAGCAACCAAGTCCAAAGCATCTGCTGGTAGAATGTAAGGAAACTTACCGCGAGTTCTATCTTCTAATTGAAGACGGCTTTCCACTCGTGTGCCTCCACCATTATAATTACTTCCTTCGGTATGAATTCGTTCTTCTTCCAACTTAATGAGAGCATCTGGTTGAGCAGACCATGTTCTATATATTTCTCCAAGTGCTTTTCCCAGACCGAGAACCGTCATAGTCTCTACGCTTGTTTTAAAAAATTGCCACGCCTCTAAAGATATTAATCCAGTGGCTAATCTGTATCCATAGTCCCTTAATACATAATCACCTATTCTTTGCTGTCCGCCTGCGATCAGGCGGGGGTTAGGCGGAGGTAATCCCTGCGGTGCTTCATTTCTCGCTAGTGTTAGCAAATGTGCATTGAGAGCATCTGCTCTTCTTCTTCCAAGTAATCCAACATTCATTGCACGTAGTTGTGGATTGTTGGCAACAAATCTCAATATATGCCCCCACGCTAGCCTTCTCACACCATATCGCCCAACACCTGTAGCAAGGTTAAGTAATCTATTAAGTCTGGGGCTCATAATTATCTCTTGAATACTTCTAATAATAGCATTAACAAATCTTTCTACACTTCGGGGGTCATCACCTATTCGTGGCACAAGCATCTTGTGTTCGTCGCCTACCTGTGCTTCTATTAAAGCATCGTCTGGGTGTTTTCTCTCCCACTCTTCTCGGTTTTCTTTCCATTCTTTGTAATCTTGCTCCGCTTGCTTTCTATCCTCTCTTCGTATTGGACGAGTTTTGTCTTTGTTGCCTTTGTTTTTCATATATGTTAAGCCCTTATCAGTTAATTGTTTTAGTTCTTCTTCTCTGTATCCTTGTTTCACCAATTGCGCTATATCTCGCTTCATTTGCTGGATATTGTCTTCTATGTGCATTATATCATATTTATCGGTAGCCATTGCTAATTTTCGCATTTCAATCATTTGTTCGTTCATAGGGGCAGTTCCGTGTTTTCTTTCAAATTCTTTCATATCAACACCATCGTCTTGAAGGTGTGCTTTCATTTCGTCGTAATTCATATTTGCATAAATTGCTTGTTTATTGTCCAAGGCACTAATCCTGTCTTTTAAATCTTCCATTGTATTCCCCCTCTTTGTTGAAGCATCCAATAATCTATCCGTTCTAAGCATCTCATAGGCCTGATTACGGATACCTTCACGAATTCCTTCAGCCCATGCAGTGTCGTCTCCTTCATTCAACAAAAACTTATGTTCTCGTTTAATTTTGCCATAGTATGCGAAAAATGGTTTTTCGTGTGGCATTTTTTATATCCGCTATTATATATCATGGAAAATAAAAAAGAAAAAAGCAAGGACGAGCAACAACTTGAAGAGTTGGAAAGGCTAGGGAAGGAAATTGACCAAATCCGCGTCACTCAGAACTTGGTGAATAAAAACCCTGCCGTTTTTAGAAAACCTGAAAATATACTTTACCGCCTGCCACTGACGGATAAGCAACGGGAGACGATTTACAATAATATAATTAAAGAGAAAGATAATATATAATGGGGCTACGAGAGAAAGCCTTGTCATTGGGCGCGACAGACTTCGGCGAGAGTAAAGTGAAAGGAAAAAAGTATTATGTCGTCTATAACGGCCGTCGCATCAACTTTGGTGCATCTGGTTATTCAGATTATACCAAACATCAAGACGAAGACAGACGGGAAAGTTATCGTGCCAGACATCAAGCAATTAAAACAAAGGATGGAAAGCCCGCATATTTAAACAAAAACCAACCCGCATATTGGGCTTATCACTTACTTTGGTAAATTATGAATATTATAATATATGTTGTTAATATTGCTCTTCGTGTGCTCGGTTATGTCGCGGACTGCCTGCGACTTTTACTCGCGGATAAGTGAAAAAAAGAATATAAGTTGTGTTTATTGTATTCAAAAAGGTATAGATACCAAATTTAAATGTATTTACAAACCTTTTAGTGATTGGTGTATTAGTTTTGATGAAGCCCTACCATTAATGTGCGATATGTTGAATTCTAATGAAAATTCAACATTGGATGCTATGTGGTATATGACACATATATATGAGTGCTCACTTCTTTGAAGCATTTGGGCTAGGAAGCACTATACCCACCAAAAGTGTGAGTATTCCGACATAGACATTCGCAGTTTCGCAGGGGAGGTTTTTTTCGCTTAATTTCACTAAACATAAGACTATAATTCCAATGATTATAGTCATTTGAAAGAGATATTTAATCAATCTGCTATCAGTCTTCTTATTAGTCATACAACAATTCCATTCATTTTCTATCTCGTTTTCAATTTTTTTCTCTTCTGTTTTTAGTTCCACTTCAAGGACACGGGACTTTAATTCTGGAGTTAATTCACTATCCCTATCTCCGACGTGTCGGAGATTTACATGTCCGAGATTATCCATATCCATAATAGGTGGGGGTCTGTGAAGTCTGGTTGTATTATTAGCCATTGGTTGGATATACAACGGCTCGTATTTCTGCTAATTGGTTGGTTTGGTCTTGTAATATATTCATAAGATTTTTATTTTCTTTTTCTAAATTAACTACTCTTTCCGTTAAATGTTGAAAAGCACTGACTAATATTGGTATGAAGTCAGTGTATGATATACCTTCAAAGTTTCCATTTCCATCGCCTGCTTTTACCCCACTTTCAGATACAAATTCTGGAAATACTTTTTTTACTTCATCCGCAATAAATCCGTGGTTCTTTTTCTGTTTCTTTTCGTCTGATTTCAAATAATATGAACAGCAATTTATTTTCATAAGTTTATCGCAACAATCCCCGCAGTCTAGTGTTTTAATATCTGATTTTAATCTCCTGTCTGAACCAGAAGACCATGTATTTGCCCCCGCATACAAATAAACATAACCTGTATTGTTTTCACCATTTGATAGTGAAGTTGACCAAGCGTGTAATAAACCACCTGTATTCATTACTACCGCATAACCTGATGAGTCTCCTGCTTTCATAAATATTTGTGGGTTGGTCGTATTTTGTGGTCTTTTTCTTAATGTTAAAAATCCGCTGGATGCTGTCGTCATGCTTGTATCACTCTGAGCATAGATTACTCCAGTCCCCCTCGCATAAAAATTTAAATCTTGATTGGTATTGCTTCCAGTAGCATATATTGAATTATAACCAAAACCAACTCCCTGTGTCCCGTTGCTGTGTCTAAATTCAACACCGCCAGAAGATTGGCCAAGATTGGCGGTAGCATATAACCCGACTGGTGTAGCATGAGACCCACTTCTTGCTTCTCCTCTTATATCTGCCGTGCTATTAACAACAGATATACCCGCATTTGCCGTTATTGACTTTGAAGCCGTAATCGTTGTTTCGTTGATTCTGAATAATTCAGTTGAACCATTAGCATAAAATACGTGATTACAACCAGATGAAACATTATATAACAATGTAGAGGATGCAATGCCTAATCCAAAAAATGCTGTTGTAGAGTTTGTTCCATTATCATACAATACTAGTTTATTATTAGCATTTGCAGATCTGTCTATGAAAACACTTTTTCCAGCACCTACCACTATGTTGTCGCTTGTTGTTAATGTCGTCGTTGATATCCCCGCATTTGCCGTTATTAATCCACTCGCGGTTGCTGTTGTTGTTGATATACCAGCGGTTGAAGTAATTGTCGTTCCAGTTATTGTTCCTCCATTTGTTATATTGTTTGAATTCATATCTAAGGCTCCATAAAACCGCATACCGCCCGCATTGTTAAAACGGACAATGTCTGACGAAGCACTTTTATTATCCAAAAGTTTTGAAATATAAAGTCCCGCTCCTTTTACATCAGATGCTACATTCGTAAATACATAACCTCGTTGGTTCGCTGTTCCGCTTGAAGCAGTATTTAGAGTAAATAAGAAATACTGATAATCACCCGTTGTCTGTGAAAAGAATATATCTCCTCCGTTTTGGTTTAATATCCGCGCCCCATTATATGTTATATTTCCACCATTAATGATATCCACATTATTGAAATCGGCTTGGCTTAACAAATTCAGTGCCCTTACATCATTTCTACTTCCATTAAATATCTTAATTCCTGTTATGGTTTGGTCGCCTGTTAGTTTTACATTTTGCCCGTCCAATGTGTCCGCATATCCTTTTGTCGCTCCGTCTGTTGATAATGTCGGAGTTCCAAGGTTCGCTATTTTGCTACTATTACAATCTAGCCCCGAAGCATTTACCCAACCGACTATTGCTCCATCAATAACGAAACTTACTTTTTTCGCATTTATTTCAAAGTTATCATTCACACCCGTGCCCATATTAAGGCATCCAATAGTTCCTATGTTTGCTGTGGAGTTAAAGACCACGAATGTTCCTTTTGTTGTGGCATTCGTTGAATTTCCTGTTATTTCAAGGGCGCTGCTAAATGTCTTAATTCCTGCTATGGTTTGGTTTCCTGTTATTTTTACATTCTGCCCGTCTAATGTATCTACATAACTTTTCGTTGTTGCGTCCGTTGTTGCTGTTGGTGTGGCTAAATTTGTAATTTTTCTATTGTTTAAAGATAGTGTCGTGCCCGTTGCTGTCGCGATTACATTATCACCCGCATATAAATCAACATATGACCCTGTTATTTGTATTGGATAATAGCCCGCAGTTGCTATTTTTTGTGCCACAATCTCTCCTATATTTGTCGCCGTATCAAAGGCGATACCGATACCATCAAAAGCGGTTGGAGCAGTAGCACCCCGCACTTCTATTGTTGAAGTAAATTTTTTATTCCCTGCTATGGTTTGGTCTCCTGTTAGTTTAACGACTGCGGTATCAAGAGTAGAAACATCAACACCATCAACAAGATTAACATTTGTTATACTTTGGCTTTTCATATCAATCCCCGCACTAGCATTTATTATGTTGCTGAATGTTTTGGTTCCTGCTATGGTTTGGTCTCCTGTTAGTTTGACGACTGCGGTATCAAGAGTAGAAACATCAATACCATCAACAAGATTAACATTTGTTATTGAAAATCCACCCATATTTAAACTGCCAGTCATAGCCGTTGTGCCGTCCTTTGCCAGTTTCGTATCGGTATATGCTTTCGTTGAAGCATCGCCGTCATAGAATGGCGCGGGCAATCCGCTGATTGCTGTCGTGCTGTTAAAATTTAAAACATTGCTCGCCAATGTTATCCCACCCCCTGTTGTTGGAGCAAGAAGTATGGACGAGCCGACAATAGTTAGTGGATAGCCCGTGGCTCCACCTGCCTCCGACGAATAAATAGAACCCATATTATTGTTGTAATTGAAGAATAACTTGCCAGTGTTTAATGGATTTGAGTCTTTTACGGCCACATAAGTAGTAAATGTTTTATTCCCTGCTATGGTTTGGTCTCCTGTTAGTTTTACCACAGAACTATCAAGAGCCGAAACATCAATACCATCAACCAAATTGACATTTGTTATACTTTGGCTTTTCATATCAATACCCGCACTAGCATTTATTATACTGCTAAATGTCTTAATTCCTGCTATGGTTTGGTCTCCCGTTAATTTAACCACAGCACTATCAAGAGCCGAAACATCAATACCATCAACATTACCGACATTTACTATATTAAAACTTCCCATATTCAAATCTCCAAACATCATAGTGAGGCCATCCAATCTAAGAAAAGGTGAGTTTGTATTTCTCCATTGACCCGTGCTATAAATGAGTAATTGGTTATTGGAGGGTGTGCCTGTTATGACTACATCCGTTAATTTATCCAATTCAAAGTCGCTTATATAACTTGAAGTCAATGTAGCAAATGAAGTATTGCCGAGCCCGTCCGTTTTTAATATTTGATTAGCCGTGCCGTCCGCTATTGGTAAGTCGTATTCGTTATTAATTGACACATAACCAGTATCAGATATCAACAAAGAGGAGTTATTATTTTTTGACGATATGGTTATGTCGTCAGTCCTTGCTTGGACTGAGTTTGCTTCTATGTGGTCGCCATATAATACACCATCAACTTCTAAATCCTCGTCTATTATCACAGAGCCGTAATAGTGATATGCCCACGGATTGCCTAAATGGTTCATATTTAAATTCTATTATTTTATAATAAATCTTATAATATAAGATAGATATATATTTAGTCTCAAAAAAATGAATATATTTGGCCGTTCGCAAGAGCAACAATCTATTGACACAAAAACAATCGCGGTCGTGGCTACCCCGACATTAACAAGAAACATTCAAAATGCTTATGTTGGTCTTGACCTTAGGTCGTGGATGACGAGTTCCACATTTACCACTCTATGCACGGGCGGATATGGTAGCAAAACAATATCAAGTTTAGGATATGGTTATTTCATTAATGTATCATTTCGTGGTTCATTGAATTTACCCGCACCAACTGGCATTGCCACTTTTCAATTTTGGTTTCATATCACAGATGGCACGAATACATATGATTATTATACCGAAGTGCTAAATTATACAACCGCCATTGATTATAAGTCTTTTGATTGTGTGTGGCTAATCCAAAGATACGGAGTTCAAATGAATTTGACTTGGCAGATGACTTGTCCAAACCCCTCGGACACTACCAACAACCGCACTATACGAATTGTAGATAATACAACAAATGATGCTCTGGTAGCGTATGCGACTGGTGCTCCATTAACAATGGAAGTGTATTATAAATCAGCATCTGCGGAGCCTGTATCTTTCAAACCTTCGTATTTCAATATTGATGTAATGAGAGACATAGCACTAACTGCCTCTTACACATGAAACCTGTCATACATATCCTTTAGTGTCGTGAGTTTGCCCTCGTGTTGAGATAAGACATCGCGGAAAAATGTCTTATAATCTAACTTACCATATTTAAGAGTGGGGCGTTGCTCTGGCGGTATATGTCCGTATCTACTCTCGTGCCATTTCTTCATATCCTCCTGTAATATGGTGCGGTCATCCACTTTCATATACAAGAAATTAAACGGGTCTTTGGATACTTTCAAATGTGCCGTTATTATTTCATAGCAACTATACCCGCCCTCGGGCGGGTTTCGCTTTGCTTTAATCGGTGTTTTCTTCTCTTCTTTTGCTTCCGTTTCTTTTTTTGCCAGTTCTTCCCCCACGTTGGCCTTGATTTCCGTAATGCCTGTTTCTACTAAATCCGCAGTTTTGAATGGAGTGCTTTCCTCCTCTGCCATACTGCTAACTATGTTTTCCAGTGTAGTGGCCGACGGCATTTCTACTTTTACATTGTCGCCACCGCGGGGTTTGTATTGTTCATAAAATGATACAATGTCGGGTTTCGTCCATTTAATGGTCGGTTTCTTAACATTGCTATCAATCTCCCATTTGGCGATCTCGTCCAAATAACTTTGCTTTGTGCTCATACTATATAATGGATAGAAAAAAAATACCAACTGGTATTATTGTTTATTCATCGTCGTCGTCCTGTGTGCTAAATCGCCATTCTTGGTCGCCATAAATAGTTCGCCATGTGTTCTGGCATTCTTCCAGAGAGGGTAATTGTATAAATCTTGGTCTCCTTCCACCTATGGTTTTCTTTGTTTCCCTTGCATCGGGGATCAGTTTTTTCATTTGCATCCAGAAACTTGTCTGCGAAGTATGAGGGTCATTAATATTTGATTTATATACTTCATACATTACTTCTTTTGAAACTTCATCTCCAAATTGTATTTCTGGCATTCCGCTTGAAATATGGCCATCGTTTAAACAATCTAACCACCACTTCCGTATTTTAGATAATGTTTTTACTTTTTGTTGTCGTAGTCCGCCCGTTAATATCGTCTCGCGATCGTTAAAAGTGCTAAGGTCTCGTTCGGCAAGAAACTTCGCCAGTCGCTGTCGGTCAATTGCACGGATATCCGTAATTGCTTTTCTTTTTTCGTTTTCTTTCATTAGTGCCAATTCGTCCGATACTTCCAATACCAGCCATCGTTGCTCCGTTGTTCCTGCGGGGACAACCCATTCTTCGTCAGAAGCAAGCACCAAGAAGAAGATATTTTCTAATGTGAGATTTGGTAAATATTTTTGTTTGAGAGTGAGTGTATTTTCGGATACCATTTTCTTAATAGTGCCCGCTCGTTCCTTATCACCACCCCACACCATTTCGTCCATATATACGACTATAGCCCGTGCTAGTTGGGCATTGAAGTCGCCTAACACTTCTTTCACATCGGAGGGCTGAAAGTAATATTCGCCACCAATAATATCTTTGAATATTTCAAGGATAATCCCCTTACCTGCTCGTTCTGTGCTGGTTAGCACCAAAGATAAATGTAATTTCTCCACGGCTTTTGGTAAATGTGCGCAAACATATCCAAAACCTTTTTATAGACATTTTGGTCTCCACCGCACCATCTGTTAAAAATATGTTGAAAGAATGGCTCGTTTTTCTCTTCTTCTGGAGTAAATGATTTTACATCGTGCAATGTGTCGGCGGGGACGGCAAATCCTTTGAATAAGTTATAAAACCCCTTTTTATTGTCATCAAAGTATGCCTTGGGGTCAAAGATAATATCATTTACCTCTCGTCGTTTCGGGTGAGTATTCCACATTTTGTATAAATCAACAACATTCAATGTGGCGGGGTTTTTGCCTAGTGCCATCCAGTCTTCCTTTGAAAGATTAGTCTTTATTCTTTTGTTTTTGAAGAAGGCCTCCATCGCCGTTTCTGTTTTATAACGAAACACCATTTTATCCCTAGCATCAATGTATTCTTCAATTATGGTTGGCTTTGCCAAGTTAGCAAAACAATATGATTTGTTCATCCATGCCAAAGCGGTTTCTAGAAAATCTTTGAATTTTTCAATCGTCTTACACTCACTGCCAAGTCGCCGTAAGTCATCAATAGTGTTGATATCGTGAGCAATTGCGGGAGTAAATTCATGAATTCGCACACCTTTACCTTCACAACCCGTATCATGGCAGTAGAAATAAAGCCCGTCTCGTTTCCACACAACATAGCAGTTGTCGCTTTGGTTCTCCTCGCCATTTATGATACATTTTCTCACTCCTTTCGTTTTTAAAATAAACATTCGTTGCTTTTGCTCTTTTATATCCACATTAGCCACTTTGCTGAGTATGATTTGTTCAACTTCGGCAATAGTTATGTGCTGGTATCGTCGCAGAGAAGTGTATTCGGGCAGTTTAATACTATAATATGAGGTTTCGTCGGGTCGCATGATTAAGTAATCATCAATTTCAACATTTTGTAATAGTTTCAATGTATTGGTTTTTGGTGTATAAGAGTATGGAAGCAACACACGGCTACTCCCGTCTTTGTGAGAGTAAATAGTGCGAAATGCTCGGTTCTTGTTATACACGGAGATATCCAGAATGGTTCGCAGTTCAATTTTTTTATCCTGTCGTTCAAAGGTAAAGCAGAGGTCAGTGTAATTTTTTTCAATAATAGTTTCCACGAATTTCCAAAATTCTTTTTGTGTGTCGCAGTTGGCAAATACGAAGCCGTTGTCATATGAAAAGTGGCACGACATCTTATCACCCTTGCAAGCATCCAAGTATTTGGCCTTTTTCGGGTTGTATTTCATACCAAGTAGTTGAAATACATTTTCCATTAAATCATTCCATCGTTCATACATCTTCTCTCGCGAGATACTCAAGTTATCGCCGTCCAAATCGGCAAACATTCGCTGTGGCTTACCATCCATCAACACTTCGTAAAATTGTTTTTGTTCTTCGGGGGTTTTTTCAATCAATTCAATGAAGTCTTCTTGGTTTGGTAAAGTAGTAAATTGTTTGTTGCCCCATTTGATAAGGATTTCAGCCGTTTTGCCCTCCAGTGCTTCTTCCTGTTTCCAGTGCCAGTTGCCATTGTCCAACATAGGGGCGGTCATTGTATATCAGTGGTCAGATTTTTTTATAGAAAAATAATTAAATTGTTCTATATATCTATACCCATATGTTATCTTATCCTTAGAAGAAATTAAAATATTCTATATATACTCACCGCAACCAAAAGGGAGTGTTGTTTCGTATTTTATTGTAGCAGTCGCATGGTTCATATCCTCTGTAAGCATTACAAAAGGAGCATTGGTAAAAAGCCTTTCGCATACATCTCGTGTGGTAGTATTTGTCCTTGTTCGGGTATCGTGCTATTATATTTTTTGAAATCGCCCTTTTACTTTCGCAGTGGCTACAAAATTTAACATTGGGGTCGTTAAGTCTAACTAGCAACGACAACTCTTCATTCATTTTACGATTATTAAACCTCTTGACACAATGAGAGCCAACAATCATCTCAGCACCACTCGTCCTGTGCTTGATTATGAAGTTTTTTGTAATTATGTGCCCACAGCAACAATAACTTTCCGTGCCACCTTCTAGCATACGTGCCACCTGCCAGTGGTTAGTGTCCCATCGGCCGTCGGGGGCAACAAAACGGACAGCATTGATTAAATTTAAAAAATAATTTCCCTCCGTGTAATCAATGTGTAATTGTAAATCTTCCTGTGCCCAGTATGGGCGTGTCATCAGCAGTCTAGTGTCCATAGTATATTATGGTGGATATATTTATATATAAAATAATTTATATATTTACCGCCAGACTATCCCGCAATCGCCTCAAACTTATCAATTCTTCCTTTTGTTTTTCGTATCGCTCCTTCCGCTGTGCCTTAATTTTTTCCTTATTTTTGTGGTAGTAAGCCTTGGCATTTGCTCGGTTCTTATCGGGGTGTGCCTTCAAGTAAGCACTCGCCCTTTCCCTCCTTATTAATACCCGTTCGTCGGGCGTGTTATATTTCTTTTGTCTCGGCATGTTATATATATAATTATATTGTTTTAATTATTTAAATCAAAATTGTTTAATCATTAGATTTCCACTGGATTTCAATAATTAAAGGTCGGACACCTGCGAGAGAGAGAGCAGAGGGAGTTTTTATAAAATTCATCTTCCTGCCCCCTGTCCAACCTTTGGCTTCATTTTTCCAAAACTTTTCCCTGTCCCCCTCCTATAAAGGGGGGACTATACTTTTTTTTTTTTTCTTATATAAGGTTGGACAGGTTGGACAGATAAAAAAAAGATTAATAGTAAGAGTAATAATATATAAAATCCTTAAAAAAACATAATAAAAAGTGTCCAACCTTCAAAAACTAAGGTCGGACGTGTCCAACCTAAGGGTTGGACAGGGGGTAGAAAGCGGTATTTTATAAAAACTCTCTCTCCCGTGCTCATATACACAAAAAGAAACAGGACTGCTTTTTGTGCTCAACAAGCACTACATAAGCACTACATTTTTTTACTCTCACATTATCCCCCCAACCCCCCCGTTTCAACTTCGTTGAAACCCGCCCCCCTTCCCCCTTTCGGGGTGTGATCATTTATGTTGGATAGACAGGTCTAACCGCAAAGTATAAAACAAGCCGTTAAAATGTGTAAAACCAACATTAGACATATAGAAAAAAGTGTCCAACCCTTGTAAAAACCGACGAAGGTTTTCTAAAAATCAACAAACTAAGCACACTAAGAGAGATTAAGACATATTAAGCACATAGTCCATATAAAATTTATTTATATATATATATATATATGTATCTCTCTCTCTCTCGATCGCGATCTCTCTCTCTATATATATATATATATACTAGGCTTCCTCAGACTATAGCATCAGATCCAGATCCTGGACATGTGCCTCCATATATATATATATACTACTACTACTACTACTGCTACTACTACTACTACTACTACTACTACTACTACTACTACTACTACCATGACAACAACATTTCCTACTACTACTTGTTTTACTACTTCTACTTCTTCTATTACTACAAGTATTATTTCAACTTCCACTTTGATTACTACTACTACTACTACTACTACTACTACTACTATTACTACTACTACTACTACTACTACTACTACTATTACTTCTACTATTACTTCTACTACTTCTACTACTTCTACTTCTACTACTTCTACTACTTCTATTACTTCTATTACTTCTACTTCTACTTCTACTTTTACCACTACTACTACTACTACTACTACTACTACTACTACTACTACTCTTACTACTACTAGCACTACTTCTACTACTACCACTACTACTTCTTTGGGGGGGGTGGGGGGGGTGGGCAAGTAGCAGGGTTATAACCCTATGTAATTTGAAAAATTATCTCTAGATTAAGTCTTTGATATTTTAAGCTTTTTTGTTGAGATGGTTTGTGGGCAGGGCCTCCATGGTGGTCATCGTTACCAAACGCTCTCTTCGGATGCTCAAATATTGCCTTGGAGTGGACTGTTTTTCTCCTGTGGGAAGCAGGTAACATCAACAACAACGTGTATGTATGTATGTATGTATGTATGTATGTATGTATGTATGTATGTATGTATTGTATGTATGTATTAGAGTATGTCACGTGATAGTATGTATAGTATGCATTATTATATGTCATATTGGTATGCAGATCCCAATCTTCAAGACATTGCGGTGGTGCGCCTGTTGAAGTACGAGCTGGGATGGTCTTGGCTGGACGACGGGAGCGCTGGTGCAGCGGTCAAGAGAATCGAGCGCATCCGAAAGGATGTTCTAAATTATTCACTTAAAGTTGCCTCTGTTACGTCACCGCTGAAATATACAGTTCGGAACCTTCTTCGTATGTTTTGATATGTAGATTGGGTGTCGGGAGTCGATCCCGCACGTCTCAAGTTTCTGGACGAGGCATCTTTCCGCAATTATGACTTATATCGTCGACGGAATTGTAGGTCAGCACGGGGAACACGAGTAGTGGAAGGGACATGTCTGAGCATGTCAATGTCACCTACAGTGTCACGTATCTTACCTCCTTGGTCCATCCACGCGGTGGCGCTCTGCTGTCAGTCAGCTTGGGTGGTAATAATAGTATGGACTTTTTGAACAGCTTGTTGGATGGTATTGCAAACAATCTTTTAACAGCGGGAGATTTCCTAGTTCTCGATAACGCTAAGATTCATTACGCAAATGCAATCAGACCGCTGTTGCGTCCTCTTCTGCCAGCACTCGGCATCAGCTTGGTATTTCTGCCTGCGTACTCTCCTGAATTTAATCCGTGTGAGTTAGTGTTTGCTAATGCAAAGAAATTTATGCAAGCACACAGAGGCAACGGAACTTTTTTAGCGGGGATATACAGAGGCTTTGCAAACGCAACCAGTTTAGAATCAGTAGCTGCTCAGTACGAACATTATATTCCATAACTGAGGCGTGACTCGCCTCCTGATGTTAAATATCAAATCATCTGATTGCTAACTCATATTAGTATTATACTAGCTCATCTTCTGTGTTTTTAATGTTAATTAGTAGTATTAATAACTAAATCAATTTTTTCATAAATAAATTATTAATAATATTAAGTTAACAACCGTCTTGAAGTTCCAAGCAAAATTGAAAATTTCATTCAAAACTGAAAAAATACATGAAAATCAAGATTTCAACGAAAACCGAAAAACTGACTCAAAAATGAAAAACTCATTATTTTTTTTTGTCTTGAATGTCGTCAGCAATATTAATAACCGTTACTCCACTAGTCAATTTACCGGTAATTTGGATAGTCTTAGTCATAGGCAGGTTCATAGGCCGGACAGTTATTCATACCTTTATTATTGATAAGGACACTTTCTAGAGTATTCGCGAATCATTGTCTGGAATGCCTAGAATCAAATGAGTATTACCATTCTGTTAAGGTCAACACATTTTATGGACCCAAAGTTATTAAAAGTCTTTTCTTCGGTTATTCTTTACCCTTAACGGGGTAGCTTCCCTAAACTCTGCGTTTGAGAGATAGATTCCGTTAGTTATGAGCCTTGACAAGGAGGTGTGTTCGGCACGCCTTGACAAGGAGGCAAGCGTGCCGAAGCCGCGTGACGTATTGAGTCAAGTGCCCATATTCGAGTGCGATGACCAAAGCTTTTGGCATTGGTCAAGCAAGTTTCAGAAACACATGCAGGGGGTATCTGTCCACGTGGCAGAGATGGTATCTATGGCATTTGCTGACCCAGCTAAAGCCAAAAAGGATTTTCCTTACGAAGAAGCAAGGGCTAAGGCGGCAGAAGATTTAGAAGAGCCCGACTCGCCCATAAGTGATAGTGAGGAAGACGAAGAGTCAGATGCCTCTCAGAGAGGAAGACTGAGACCCCAGAGAAAGAAAGAAGATCACAAACAACCAGAAGATTGGGATAAAATGACAGCAGAACAAAAGAGAGAGAGGAAAGAAAAGAAGCAAGGAAGAGGAAAAGACTAAGTAGAAAACAATATACAAGAAGAAAGACAGCTGTCAGCAAAGAGAAGAAATATTATGAAAGGATGAAAACTTTGCAGTTATGTCTGTCTGTGGCATTTTCCAAAGGCAATATATCTAACTTCCTGCGAACACAGAAGTCGAAAGGACACATTGAAGAGTTGATAGCAGTAAGAGATCAGTGGGGATGCATTTCGGGAGCAGGTAGGTACATGTTAGAGGAAGGGTTCGAGAGAACGAAGCCAAGGGTAGGTGAGAGGTATGTAGACTGACTAAATGAATTTCTCGCAAAGAAAATTCAGCTTGAAAGTTTACGTGGGACGCCATTTTCCGATGAGGAAGCAAAG
Source organism: Paulinella micropora (assembly GCA_019918135.1). Lineage (NCBI taxonomy): Eukaryota > Cercozoa > Imbricatea > Euglyphida > Paulinellidae > Paulinella > Paulinella micropora. Next base: position 35,160 of record WBZZ01007023.1, on the reverse strand, counting down.
AGAAAGCTCTTTAAGAAACTGCGCTACCATGCAGCTTTCGGGGATAATTTTCAGGTGGACCACTATGATCTCCCGGCCAGACTAAGACCAAATTTCTCGGAATTATGCGAAGCATCTAAGGAAAGATGGAAAATGTGGGAAGAAAAAGAAAGACGTAACAAATTCCGTGAAAGAAAAGCTCAAATACGCAAACATAACAACAGGAAGTTTCGGGATGGCAAGCAGCAGCAAGAGACCAATCTCCTAATGGATAACAAAGGGAAAAGGGGAGACAATAAACCTGGACCAAAGACAGCTCCAAACTGGACACTCGAAGTCACGTGTTTCGGATGTGATACCAAAAGCCATACCATGAGATATTGCCCGGTGATTTCGGAAAAGTTCCGCAAAGAAGGAAAAATGAAGCGGAATCAAACAGAAGACAAGATCACAGAACAGGAAAAGAACGAACAAAAGAACAATTACAAAAACAAGAAGAAGCCCTTTTATAAGAAAAAGAAAGCACTCACTTTGATAAACCGACGACGACAAAAACGAAAACGAACAAAGTGACTCTGATACAAACGCTGCCTTAATCCATATGGGGAACACTTATGATAAGAGCGATGATGATGAGGAGGAAAGAGAAAAAGAGGACGAGCAACCAAGCTCACCTCCCCACGAACCTTCAAGTCCCCAAGCCCTCTTGAACGATACATAGATCACACCTAGGGTAGGGAATAGACGTAGTGAGAGTGGGGAAGAACGGGACGTGCGGTTAGTATCGGCCACCCTACGAGGTCCCTCCTCACTACGGGGAGAAGGCAAGGAAGTGCGGTTAGTATCCGCCACCTCACGAAGTTCCCCATTCATCCCTAACCCTAACGAAACTCCTTTGAGGCTTGAGAGTTCTTACGGAGTCACGCCTGGCACAAAATGTGCAGGAATGAACAGACGCAAAAAACCGTGTAATGTTTCCGTTGAAAAATCACGCGAAACGATTATCTTATGCGAGGTACTGCGGATATCACGCCACACAAGACCCAGATTACCCAGAGTTGGATTTGTCGGTAAGTCCCGTGTTGCGTCCCCCCAAATCTCCTTACTACCCAGACGAACGAGGTCTTAAAGCTGCAGCATTGGAAAAGTCTTATAAAATTTTACAAAGACTTGACACCAAAATTTCCACAAGTCCACAAGTTTCGCAAAATATTCCGCAACCACCACATGAGAAAAAGTTAAGCAAACATAATCCATTTTCTAGTCAGCGGACCGGAGCAAAGAAGGGAGCGAAGAGAGTGGAGTGGTTGAGGGAGAGCAACGACTGGGTCCCACTTCTGCCAACAAGTTCGGCAATCAAGTAAGTCCCACCTCACAACAACTCCAAATCTCTAGTTCTAGACCAATCACAGGTAACATCTTCTTTTCTATTGCTCTATGCCTTCCTTTCCCATCTATTACTGTCAGCCTAGCTCTTCCTGACTTACTCAACTCCCTCTCTCCATTGCCTGTCAGTAGCTCTACCGGGTCTATCTCATCGACATCCATCAATCTGTCGTCTCTGCATGATACGTCTGTGCTTGCTCCACTATCCTGTACTGTCATGTCTCTCTTTTTCATCACTCTTTTTCTCACATGTATCAATACGTGCTCTGTCTCCCTTTCTGTCTCTGTCTCTGTTTCTGTCTCTAGTTCTCCCTCTCCTCTACCCTCACTTTCTGCCTCTTATGTGATTTGTGGAGGTGTAGTGATTGGACTCTGTCTGACTGCTCTATCCAAGTACACTCCTTCTATTGCTCTTACTATGTCAGTCAAAAAGTCATCTCTCTCTAGCTCGCCACTCACAACACGCATCACTTCTCCATTCATTCCCCTCACGCACTCATTCATCAACGTTTTAGCTATTTCACTTATATCTTTGAAGGTGATGACGGAGGGGTTGATGGGTTGTGTGTTTGTTGTTTGTGTTGGTGGGAGTGTTGACATACCTTACCAGTTAGCATAGTCTCTACAGGACAGATGGACCACAAACATAACAGATCATCCACCAAAACGGACAGTAGTAATACTCAAACACCCCATCCACATTAACGAGAGTGACATATTAGTGAGGGGGAGGTTAATATGATATATAAATGGGATGACGAATATGATGAACTATTGGAAGTTAACGAAAGGTATGATCCTTTCGCGACAAGGGAGTAGAAGGGGAGGGAGGCCCCACAAATGAAAACAAAAACGAGATAAGTAAGCATGAAGATAAGAGAGAGAAAGAATCACACATAGATATAGTATTATACGAAGCTTACCCCAGAAAGTCAGACAAACCTAGAAAGATAGGAATCAAGCTTTTTCATTATGCCTGTGGGCATTATGGGTTAACAAAGATGCGCCTATTGGCAAAAATTCTGAACATTAAGTTAGTTGGCGACGAGAGTGATGTGAGATTCTGCGAATCTTGCATGATAGGAAAGTCTAAACGTTTGCCACGTTTTGCAGTTAATACGATAGAAAGAGAACAAAAGCCAGGTATAATCCTACACATAGACACATCAGGACCGTGAGCAACTAGATCAATAGGTGGTAAACGGTATAAATTTTCAGTCACCGACGACTACTCACTGTTCATTCTTGACTTTTACTTAGCCCATAAGAATGAGTTTGTAGATTGTTTAAAACAAGCTGTAGCCTTTTATGAGAGACAGACAGGAAACAAAGTAAAAGAAATTCGCGCAGATCAAGAATTCGATATTCCGGAGCAAGTCATAAAGTGGTGGAAAAATATTCGCTTTATTTGGAAAACTTCAGCGACAAACAATAAAGACGGGAATCCTATTGCGGAAAAATTGAATGATATTACGGCGGGGCCTGCACGAGCAATGAGATATCACGCTAAATTACCGCCGCAATTCTGGGCAGAATTAGAATACGCAGCCACAACCACCATTCACAACATACTACCGGCAATTCACGGGGAACGCAAAGGAATCTCGCCGTGTGAACAGCTGTTAGGTAGAAAACCAGCACTCTTTCACTTAAAACCAATAGGATGCATGGGTGTGTTACATGTACCTAAGACTAAAGTGCGGAAGGGATAGTACAGAGGGAAGAAGGTGATGCTAGTAGGATATGATCTATTTCGGGAACTATACCGCGTATGGGATGGTAAGAAGATAATTTCCGGAGTGAGAGATGTGAGATTTAATATTCACAAAATCGGTAAACAAGCTCACCCTCCTAAACTGGTGTCGTGGGATAATGATGACTCTGAGGGGGAGAATGAGAATGAGAGCGAGCAACTACACACATCTCCAAGCATCACCACCCAGTCGCCACCTCAATCACCTAAGTCACCTCACAACGTCAACAACGACCACCCAACAACACAGTTTGATGAAGCTGAGGGGGAGATAGAGAATGCTGATGTTGATGTGAATGAGAATGAGCACACATATGAAAATGAGCATGTGGAGAAGAATACACTGGATCACAAACATACACGCCTACACACAAGTCCAGAGCCACATTATCCACAACAACCATCCACAGAGCACAAGATCAAACCACAAGAACGTGAAAATGAACAAGATCCAACATATCCACTAAAAATACATGAAAGAAGAGCCTACAAAGAGAAATCATCACCATCTACGGGATTAACGTGGGAACAGAGTCAGAGAGTAACGGAGAGTAACATAATCCCCGGTAAAAGGCAGCGCAAGGCAGTAGAGAGGTTTACCCCTAGCAGTGAGCCCAAGGGAGAAAAGAGAGAGGCTCAAGAGGTGATGGGTAAGGTAGTAAGAGTGCCAGCGCGCGCATGGGGAGATGGATGGGCGAAGAAAAAGTGCGGTGTGGGATGGGAGAGCATAGTACGGGTAGGGGTAGTCAGCAGAGTGAGTGACCCCAGAGATAGACTCATAGTAAGAGACAGACCTCAGCCCACCCACATAGTTAAGTTTGAAGACGAAGAAGAACGGATGTTGAATTCGGAAATCCACAAATATTCCATGAAAGTCCCGCTAATATGTTTTTATGCGATGACCGTATGGTGGCAGATGAGATTCGTGATTTTTATTTGTATGTAGATGTTAGAGTACCCAAAGATGTCATAGAGGCAGGTTTGACAGCTAAAGATGTTTGAGAAGGTATGAAAGCAGAACTAAAAGCCCTTCAATCCTTTAACACATACACATGGGTACGCCATAAGGAGGCAAGCAAGGCAGGAGTTAGTAAGGTAGTTAGATTGACATGGGTTCACAAAGTAAAGTTAGATGAGAACGGGAAAAAGTTCATAAAGTCTCGTTTAGCTTTACGAGGAGATATGTTAGAACCCGGTGTTAGCTATAACCCAGATCAGCTCTTTGTTCCTTGTGCCGCACACCATTCACTTTTATTTCTCGCCAAACTATCTGCCTGGCACAAACACAAACTATACGGCATAGATTTTAAAAATGCATACCCGAATGCTCGTATGAATGACCCTGTTTATGCATATGCGCCAAAATGCTTCTCCTGCTCCTTCTCCTATAAATGTATTCATAATATAATTAAGAAACATTCTCTCTCTCTCTCACACACACAGACACACATATATCTATCTATCTATCTATCTATCTATCTATCTATCTGTCTATCCCTGGAGACGGTCTCTGCCACTGGCAACTCAGCCTGGGGTTCAGATCTAACTATCTCCTACAATGACGATTTTGTGTCCGCCGTTAATCGCGCGCAGCGCAAGGGCTAAACAGGCAACCAACTCCTGACCATGGCTGATGAAGTCGGGGCGTGATGCAAAGGGTTGATGAAGTCGGGGTTGTAGAAGGTAACTCACAACGAGCGTGAACTCCTGAAACCTCGACTTGCGTGTGCATCATCTCCTTGGGGCACACGCTCCTGGGGAGTGTTCTAGTGTTGTCCCGTATAGTTCAAAAGGGCTCGGCTACCTTTCGGCTTGAACTGGGCACAGACACCAACCACAGCGAGACAGTGGTTGGTGTGCAGCTTGGCCGGTGCTGAAAGTTCTTGTCCGGGGGTAGTATAGGAGGCCATGGCTTTTCAAGCTAAGCCACGCCCATAGATTAAACATATTAAACATATCTATCTATCTATCTATCTATATGTCTATCTGTCTATCTGTCTATCTGTCTATCTGTCTATCTGTCTATCTATCTATCTATCTATCTGTCTATCTATCTATCTATCTATCTATCTAGTATCTATCAGAATCTATCTATCTATCTATCTATCTATCTATCTACTATCTCTCTCTCTCTCTGTCAGTGACTTTCTCTCTCTCTCTCTCATACCTCCTTTTCAGCTTTCATCTTGGCCACGATCGCGATGAGATAATCCTTGCATTCTTTGCCAGCCTTGATCATCCTTGCAACTGCAACACAACGCCTCACCTCCAAGTCGAACTCTTGTTTGCTGTTGCATCGGATTGTTTTGCCTGTCTCTGGATCATTCACGATCCATCCTAGAAAAAGAGACAGATAAAAATGTACGATTGTGTGGAGACTCCAGAGAGAGAGAGAGAGACCTTGACCGGGCTCTCCCTTTCCGACATTGTTCTTTTCTTGCAGCTTCACCAGCTGGCCGTAACTTGCACCAACGTTATTCTCGCGCGGTCTTGTCAAACTCGTTGCGAAGAGCAGTTTTCAATCCAGAGGACTTCGTTCCCACTAGAAACGCCGCGACTCTGGCTGGGTCAGGCTTTGCATACAAAACGTACGGGTCTTTCGCTACAGTAAACAGGCAAGGATAAGGGTAAGGCAGGCAAGGACACTGCAAAAAGAGGCAGAGAAACAAAAAGATACACAGACCCATGTCCAGCTGCGTTTTTTTAAGTTCAGTAGTGTCTTCCAATGGATAATTAGGCATCTGCAGAAGCACAATCTTGTTATGTGAACAGATCTAGACCAGCCCTGCAACGTGAAGCGGTGCGAACTCGCTAGCGTTGGTACCTTTCACAGCAGAAATCAAAGTGCTTCCTGGGCAGTCGTTTGCTTGAATTGTGAGTGCTACGCGTACGTGCCACGCGTAAGCCTCTTACTAACCCTAAACCGTTTCTTTGCTTGACTTTTTTGACAAACAAATCGAGTCAGGACCAATTGTGTTTCCTTCTTTCTAATTTTCATTTAACCAACCCCAAAACTAGTCCCAAAACCAAAGGTACCATCTCACCACCTCCCAACCTGCAAATTCAATGTGTGGATATGTTGTCGTCTGCAGTAAGAAGAGCATTGCATGAAGCTACTCTTGCAGACAAAGATAGCTTCCAGTTGAGATATTTGTTGGCCCAGGAAGCTGAAAGTCGGGGTGTTGCGGAAGCGGCCCGACGATTTGTAACCCCCCCCCCTCTCTCTCTCTCCTCTCGATCTCTCGATCTCTCGATCTCTCGATCTCTCGATCTCTCTCCCTCCCTCCCTTTCTCTCTCGTGTGCAAATATGCATTATGATCTCCTTTTCAGCTGCGGTCAGACTTTTCAATTCATTTTAATTTGACGGGGTAGGATGTAACCTACAGAAGGCGCTTTGGTGGAGTTCCAAGCTACGAGGAGCACACCCAGGTATCAGGCAAGCCGTAAATTTAAAACGTACTGTCATTGTGAGTTTTGCCCTTTTTTTCCTTTTTCTTTTTTCATTGTTTGCATGCGCACCTCTCAAAGGTTCAAGGGGTTCTCAACGTTTTAACGTTTTTTGTGTCTGACTGTCATTGTGACCTCTCTCTCTCTCTCTCTTTCTCTGTCTCTCTCTCTCTCTGTGTCTCTCTCTCTCTCTCCCTCTGTCTCTCTAGTCTATCGCTCTCTCTCTCTCTATATATATGTATATATATATATGCATATCTCTCTCTCTCTCGATCGCGATCTCTCTCTCTCTCTCTCTACTACTACTACTACTACTACTACTACTACTACTACTACTACTACTACTACCATGACAACAACATTTCCTACTACTACTTGTTTTACTACTTCTACTTCTTCTATTACTACAAGTATTATTTCAACTTCCACTTTGATTGCTACTACTACTACTACTACTACTATTGCTTCTACTTCTACTTCTACTACTTCTACTACTTCTACTTCTACTTCTACTACTTCTATGACTTCTATTACTTCTACTTCTACTTCTACTTTTACCACTATTACTACTACTACTACTACTACTACTACTACTACTACTGCTCCTCTATCTACTACTAGTACTACTTTTTTCAGCGGAGATATACAGAGGCTTTGCAAACGCAACCAGTTTAGAATCAGTAGCTGCTCAGTACGAACATTATATTCCATAACTGAGGCGTGACTCGCCTCCTGATATTAAATATCAAATCATCTGATTGCTAACTCATATTAGTATTATACTAGCTCATCTTCTGTGTTTTTAATGTTAATTAGTAGTATTAATAACTAAATCAAGTTTTTCATAAATAAATTATTAATAATATTAAGTTAACAACCGTCTTGAAGTTCCAAGCAAAATTGTCATTCAAAACTGAAAAAATACACGAAAACCAAGATTTCAACGAAAACCGAAAAACTGACTCAAAAATGAAAAACTCATTATTTTTTTGTCTTGAATGTCGTCAGCAATATTAATAACCGTTACTCCACTAGTCAATTTACCGGTAATTCGGATAGTCTTAGTCATAGGCAGGTTCATAGGCCGGACAGTTATTAATACCTTTATTACTGATAAGGACACTTTCTAGAGTATTCGCGAATCATAGTCTGGAATGCCTAGAATCAAATGAGTATTACCATTCTGTTAAGGTCAACACATTTTATGGACCCAAAGTTATTAAAAGTCTTTTCTTCGGTTATTCTTTACCCTTAACGGGGTAGCTTCCCTAAACTCTGCGTTTGAGAGATAGATTCCGTTGGTTAGAACTAACAATAATTACAATATTAATAATTAGTTAACCAGCCGGCCGCATCAGAGTAACGGGCGGTGTCGTTAGAGCCATTACTTAGATCCGGCCAGTCATGTTACTCTGCGCTTTTCGCGCTTTCTGTTTACAATTAATTTAGTTCTGTTACTGCAAACTGTGTTTGGTGAGAGTTCCAAATTAAAATATTTTAATATATTAGTCTAGCAGCCTGTTATCAAGCCTTGTAGTGCGAACTCTGTGTAAAGAACTTTAATAATCTATACACGATGGGCTCAGGCTTGCGCAAGGCAGTCACCCCCACTGAGCAGTGTGCGTGCAATAGGCACTGCCACTGCAGCTGTGAACTGTTCGGTGGTTTGACTGGCTAGGTACGAAATAGGTAATAGTATACCACAATCTCACATTTACCATTTTACCTCTCTTTCTATCCTAGATAGAATTCATTTGATAGTCGAGTTCTTCTCCTATCTTCCCGGGCCGCACTTTGACAGTCAGTTGAACATTGCATACCGATGGTCATGTTTAAACCGGTCACTTACGGACCTTACCCTATCTTTCATTTGCGGTTTGCCGGGAGACTTCGTTAAAAGCTAGGTTGCTCACAGCCACTTTAATCCGAAGTCATTAACGCAGAACTGAACTGCAAAGAGAGCTAACTATTCTAAGTGCGTGACTAAAAGTAACTGAAACTCAGCTCAATGTTATGGTCCGGTGCACAATGGTAAAGTGTAACGTGCACAATTGGCTTGCATTATCCATGACGGTTACTTCTAATTATGACTTAGTAAATATTAATGTCCAACGCTCTGTTACACGCTCCCCCTTAACTCAATGTCAATGACACTGTTGAAAACTTCGTAAAAGTCATGTTAAACTGAGTGAGCTCATGGTCAAATAATTCCTACACATACGCGACTCAAAACATGGAAAGTCACAAATTATGAATCCATACTAATCATCAATTCCTCGCTGTAAAAGCATCTCGATCCAATGTGTCGATTAAATTGACGTAAAAGGGCTCATTAGTAAATGAAAATACTCGTACTTGCAAATGAAAGTAATAATTACGTAATAGCAATCTTGAAGTTGCTTCTCGCGCATAAATCACACTGAAAACTGATTACTCGATTAGCCCTCTGTTAACTAATGATAATGCGATGGCAGTCCGCGATCAACTCGACAATGAAGTCGCAAGTCGCTGTAGTTGTTGTCAAACTCATATCCGACTCCTCCACTCCTTCCGACTTCCGCCATCCCGCTCTTGCCGTTCGCGACCGATGGTGACAGATCGTCACACACTTCGTCAAACGCTCGAATTGAAGGCCATGGAATCAATCGTCTCGTCTCATGGATACCTATGTAGAGACATCGCCTGCAAAGAAAAGGGCTCACACTCGCACAAAAGAACATCATGAGTGAACTCAGCGGAAATTGGTGGATTTTCCGTAAATAAAATTAAGGTTCAAGTGTGATCATGAACTTACTAACCAAGTACTCAAACTGGTCTTTAGGTACATGTTTAGTTAGCACATCCGCTATCTGCTTCTTAGTTCTTACCTTTACGAACCTTACTTCTTTATCACGTTGTGCATGATGCATGAAATGTAGTTCAAGTGAAAATGTTTAGTGCGTGATCCTGACATCCTCTCTGCTTAGTGCGTGATCCTGACATCCCTCTCTCTGCTGCTAAAATAGTTTGTGCGTTGTCCTCAAATAATTCTAATGGGCTTTTCTGTGCTACTCCTAATTCCTCCGCTATATGTCTTACTGCTACCCCTTCTCGGATACATTCTACTGCTGCGAAGATTTCTGCATCATTCGAGCTCCATGCAATCCGTGATTGTCGCTTCGATAATCATGCAACCGGGTCTCCTCCCCATAGAACTATATATACCCTGTACGAGACTTTCCTGTCTTTTTGCATACTTTATGCGCCGCATCAGGCCATAGAGTTATTCCGGGATATATTCTTGCCTCTTGCGATGATTTCGGCCCGTGAAATGCAATACCGCGAAATGAATTCACCAAGTACCAAAATATTCGTCCCAACATTGCATAAATCACTCAGACGTCAACAGTCTGCATAACACTACCTGCATTCAAAGCTTGATCTGCATCTGGTCTAGTCATCTTAGTCAAAAATAGTAACTTTCCAACTAAGCTAGGAATGCAATGCTTCCTAAGTGCACTAGATTCAGACATAGGCTCTGGCTCCTGTTCAGCGGTAGGCGTGCTTAGCGGGCGTGCGTCTGCATATCCTATGTCTTTCAATATCTGTTTCTGGTATCTCGTCTGATGTAGCGAAATGCGACCTCCTTCCTGTTCTATTTCTATACCATTAAACTCTTTGGCTACTCCCAATCGCTTTAGGGGATAGAACTTTTCTAGTTGGCTTGCAAACCTATCATACGCGCGTTCGTTAGGCGCCGAGAAAATCAAATCATCTACATGAAATATGCCAATGATTGCATCTCTTATGGGCTTGTCCTTCTCAACGAACATACATAGATCGGCATCTAGCAGTCGAAATCCTAACTCCTCTAACTTTGGGGCCAAGATCTCATACCAACGTCTGCCTGCTCGTGGGGCACCATACAAAGCTCCATCTATCCTTAATATCATGCCTTCATGACCTTCCCTGTCTACACCATCTGGGGCATATGCGTACACAGGATCATTCATTCTAGCATTCAAGTAAGCATTTTTGAAGTCTATACCATAAAGTTTGTAACCATGCCAAGCGGCTATCTTAGCTAAGAAAAGTAGTGATCGGTGAGCTGCACAAGGTACAAATAGCTTATCTGGGTTATAGCTGACTCCAGATTCAAGCATATCTCCTCTCGAAGCTAATCGTGACTTGACAAACTTTCGTCCTTTATCATCAAGCTTGACTTTATGTACCCATGCCAATCTTACTATCTTCGACACTCCCTTCTCCTTTGCTTCCTCGGGGCTTACCCAGGTATAGATGTTAAAAGACTTATTTCTATCTCTTTATACATGCATTCTTTCAACTCCTTTGATGTTAGCCCTTCGTCGACTATCGCTTTTGGCACACGCAGTGTGAGGTAGAGTAAAACTTCACTACTATCCTCTCCTAGTATACTTTCTTCGGACGACTCGGCGTTTTCTAATTGACCGGGTGGATGAATTGGGTCTACTTTATATTTCTTGATTTCACTGTCTAGCATCTTTTCAACTAAACCGTTATATCAAAAGCTACAAAGTGACTTGGCTTGGTTTGCTTGCGAACTTTGAGTCTATCACCTTTCTCGCAGGGTTTCAAAACTTTACCGGTTCGTTTAGCTTCTTGCCAACTGTCTCCATATTCTTCGCTTGCTCATAGTTCACCAAAAGCTACAGCTACCTTGACATATTCTAATGAGGCATCTTCCTTGACTACCTTCTTAGTTGTGACTGGTTGTGTTACCGGCGTTGCTATCGTCCGTTCCTTTCTTTCTCCTTTCCCTCTCACTATGTTAGCTGTCGTGATCCTGTCACTTTGCTCCCACGTGAGGCCGTTGTTTGGCGCTTCTCCTTCCCTATATCTCCGGCTCGGGTGACTAGCTGAAGGGTCTTGCGCACTAAGCGATTCGATGGGTGTTACCCCGTCGTCCTGATCAACAACTTGGCTTTTGTCAGAGTCAATCGGAAGACTGGAATCTGGACCAGTGTCGTCCTCAACTCCATGTTTTTCCTCATGCTCTTTTGACTCCCCCTGAACTTCACGTTCCGGTTCTGTCTCCGTCTGCTACTCTCCCCCTCATTCGTCGTCCCATTGGACTCCTCTGGGTGGGTGTTCATCCTTTCCGACTATATGGGGGTTGAAACGCACGTTACGCACGTTCGATATGACCTTGCGGCCATCCCAAACTCTGTAACGCTCTTTGAACACGTCGTATCCCAAGAGCATTACACGTTTTCCCCTATAGCTTCCTTTGCCAACTTGCTTACCGACATACATTACTCCCATACATCCTATTGGTTTCAGTTGCCGAATGGCTGGTTTGTACCCCAAACACTGTTCGAAGGGTGAAATCCCTTGACGTGGTCCGGTTGTAGCTGGCAATATGTTGTGTAGTGTGGTGGCGGTGTGTTCCATCTCTGCCCAAAACTTAAGTGGAAGGTTAGCTTCATATCTCATAGCCCTAGCTGGCCTTGCAGTTATGTCGTTAACCTTATCAGCTATCGAATTACCATCCTTGTCTCCCGGTGCTGAAACTTTCCAAATCGATTGTAGTGGTTTCCACCATTCGATAACTTCCACGGGAGCAACGAATTCGTTGTCACGTGATAAGTTTGACCTTCCTACCGGTCTGTCGTTCAAACCACGCTACTCTGCTTAAGACACTCTACTAACTCATTCTTGTGTCTCAAGTAAAAGTTTAAGATATAACCTGAAAAATCGTCTGTAACACAAAGCTTGTAGTACCTTCCGTTGATGGACATTACAGCCCACGGTCCGGCTGTAATATTCTACGTGCAAAATCTCACTCGCATAACTAGCTCTCCTTATCCTATTCTTCTTAAATCTGGGCAACTCTTTAGCCTTACCCATTATACAAGCTTTGCAATATCTAACTAAATCCTGCCGACAACTTTGCGGCCCAATGCCTTGCCTAATGCATAGGCCTTCTTTATAGCCTTATGCCCGCTGCACTGATGCATGACATAGATGTCCAGGCTTCTTGTTCGCACTCTTCTCAGGATACATACAGTATAACACACATCCCTTACTCTCTCTATTCTCACAAACTTGTGCTTCTTCTTTCTTATTCTCTCTTACCTCGGGGGCTCCTTCCCCATTTACCCCGCCTTTGATTTCTTTATTTTGATCTTGGGCTCAAATATTTTGTTTATGTCTAGAGGTTGCCAGAGGTTCGTATTCCGTGTCCACCGGTACAGCATTCCCGGCGTCATTCTCCCCCTGACAATGACGTCACTCTCCTTCACTCTTATGGGGTGCTTTAGAATAAGCATCTGACCGTTCTGGTGAATAACAGATCTGTGGTAAAAATGATCCATGCTGCCAGTTGAAACTATGTTCACAGGCACTCTAGGGTCGTACAACATCTCTTTCTTTACCATTACGGGTTTTCCACTCCCATCTACACGAGTTAATCTCGCTTCTCTCCTCTGGTTTACTACACTTTCTCCGCTTCCGGTGATCAGACTAACTGGGGCAATATCAGATAGGTTGCTTAAGATAGCCGTGGTGCAAGCTATGTCTCGTGATGATCCACTGTCCTGCACTATCATCCTCTCTTTCTTGCTTTTTCCCTTACAGTCTGCTACCATCAGGTTGTGCTCGAGAACTTTCGTCTTCTCTTTTTCTTTCTCTTTCTCTTTCTTGCTCTGCTCTCTTTCCTCTTTTTCCTTCACCTCGTTCTCCGCTCTCTCTTTGTTGTATCGCTCCTCGTACATCCAGTCGTACTCCTCCTTCACATCTCTATAATTCCCGTATGGGATTGGAAGGGCACTTTCTACCCTGATCTCATCAGAACACCTAGAGTCCTCTGTGTTTCCGGGGTCCTCATCCTCGTCTTTTTCTGACGCTCCGTCTCTTCTCTTCGCATCAAACGCTGCTTTCTTAGCTGCTGTCTTTGGTGTAAAGAACAAGTATGCGTCTTCTGAGTGTAATCTGCGTAAATACGCATTCAAAGATCCCTCTTCCACTACCTCGTTGTGAATCTGGGCTGAGTGAGGCATAGACTCCACTAGTTGCTCTGCAAAAGCATTTTTGTGGTTGCATGCTAAGTCTAAAATTCCATAATGCATTACGGATAGTATTTCCGTGTAGAACTCACTGTACTGGCAGTTCGGCTCGTAACATAACCCATCTTTCACAGTTAGGTCTTTCAGTCCGTTCGACATCACAAACATCAAACGCTGTAATTCCGTCTTATGGGGTCTGGGGTGTCCTTCACTATGTCTCATCTGACAATCTCAAATCGCTCTTTCTTTGTACATCGACTCTTCTGATGCAGCTTTTAAGCGTGCTTCTCTCACTGACTCCCTTGCTATGGGTGTTGTTCCCGCAGCATGCGACAAGAACACGTCATTTATCGCCCAAAACATGTCTGTCAGTAGGTTGTCTGTCTCAGCTACCCTCACGCCATTCTCTCTCTTCACCTTCACTACATCACCTGTCTCGTCATCCATGACGCACATCTGTAATGACTCAGCTAGCTTCTTTATGTCCTCAAAGCTAATTACTTTGCCATCGTGCACCCTCTTTTTACTGCTCCCCTCCGTTGTTGCGGTTTGTTGTTGAGTGGAGCTGGGCAAGTTGTGCTGTGTAGTGGGTGTTGATTGTGTCTCCTGAGTAGTATAATATCCTTTTTTTAATACCATTTTTCGTGCCCTCAAAATGGCTATTTAAAAAAGGATTTGCTCTCCAGACACATCTCCCGCAAATCAATAGGAAGCATCAAAACAACAAAATAACGAAATCAAATTTTCAATCAATACAAGCAATCAAAATAAAGAAATCTCTCTTCCTCTACTTCAAAAACAAAAATAAAGATTAGCGAACAACTTCTCTATTCCTTATAAAGAATAGCGAAAAATAAAACTATAAAATGGAGGACTATATAAGACCTAATTCTAAACAACTATACAAACAAATCAACAGAGATAAAATAAACAAGAAAGCAACCGAAAAAATAAAATGTGAATGCGGTGCGGAGGTTTCAAGAGCGAACTTATCAAGACATAAAAAAACACACCGCACGAGCACCGACGGAAAACCTCATTTTAATAAACAAAGTCCAAAATAGACTTATTTACATCTCAAGTCGGACAGACCAATTGATATACCCTTCATCATCGCCAACCTTCTTCATCAAGGCCGACAGCAAAGGGAAGACGAGAATTTCCTCCTCATCTCTTCCCACAGAAGCAAGAAAGAAATTTTTCTTCCTTGGGTTTTTCATGGTTTCATCTCTCGCAACCCAAGCAAACAAAAAATTCCCATCTCTCTGCACAGGGTTGCGAACAAAATATTTCCGTTCGGCGTGAAAAGAAGTTATTTTTTCTTTTCCGAGTTGAGCGAATTCCTTCGGAACCCTAACTAGTTTGGGGTTTTTCATTTCGGTAGGGGCTTTCTCTTCAACTTCTCCCCATGGTTTCCAAAAACCTGCAACCACATTCATTATTATTAAATAGAAATGATAGAATTAGGACTTACCCGCAGGAGCAGGAGCAGGATTGAGGTTGATTTCGCCAACTCCTTCAACCAATTCTTCAGGCTCTCCCATTGTCTATTACACACACAAAAAGCATGTGTAATAGAAATTCCTTTGAATTAGGGTGGGGTGTTAAACCCCTTGGTTTTGAAAAAAACCATGTATGTTGATAATGTTGATTTCTAAACAAAATCAACATATTTTAAATCAACATTTTACACTAAAGTCTTTTTATTCCGAGTTGCTATCCGCACTCTCGGTTCTGAAGACTCTGTGCATATTCCTATTATGTTCACGTTTAATACTACGATTAATGCTATCATTTACGTATTCGTTAATACCATCACTAGAGTATTTGTTAAACGAAACATTAAACGATAAATGTTCTTTTTCAATACCAGCGAGAATTCTATTCATGACAATTGCGGAAAGTTGTCCACGATTATCATTTTTCCACATGTAGAAATTATCGCGTTCTTTGTTTATTTTTTTTCCAATTTCTTTTGTCTCATACGAAAAAGTTTATCAGCCTCTACTTCATTACTTTCAATACTCAATCGTTCTAACATCTCATTAATAGCATCAACCTTAATCATGTCGGATTGTTTCTTTTCAATGAGACGAGTGATTTCTTTATCTGCTTTAGAAATTCGTTCTTCGCATACTATTTTATCTTTTTTGAGTCTATCTACTCCAGGCTTTCGTATCTCAAATTCCTCAATCCACTCGTTTTTAGTTTTATGTTCTCGCGGAATTAGAGACATGGTTTCTACTGAAAACCTGTCCAGACAGAATTCTGATTTTCTGTTTTTAGCCTAAAAACACGCCAACACCGCCGTGTTGAGGTGTTGTAAAGACATATTCACGGAAATAGAATTTCTAGAATTTTCTTAAAAAATTGACTTACGGCAATACTTCAAATACCATTTTTCCTGCATCACTGGTAGGCTTTCTGGTAGATGCAACTAATGGGTTCAGCGTAGACGTTGAGATTTTAGGGTGCGGGTTCAATTCCGAAGAATGTTGCATCGTTATCGGACAAGCCTTTTATTTTTTTTGCCTATAAATCTAATATTACCTTAGCCTTTTTTTCTCGCTTACTACTCCTGATATTCTCTGGTTGAATGTCTTCCCTCTTAAGGAATTCTTTTGTCTTTTTTTCTTTAATAACTTCTTTGGTCTGCTCCTTCATATCTTTTTCTTCATCAACAGGTTTATCAAAATCAGTTTTTAATAAATCTCTAGGGCTCACTAATTCGTCATTATTCAAAATTATTTTAAACCCTTTTCGTCCTTTGACTTTATAAATAATTTTGCTGAAAGTCTTTCCGCCCTTTGAAAAAACATTCCTTTTATTTTCTTTTCTTACATTATCGCCAACATTGAATTCATCAATTAAATTATCCCGAGTGATACTCTGTTTATTTTTATCTCTTCTAGCAAAGACATCCACAGGTTTGGCTTGAATTCCTCTATGAACTTTATGATTGTAAGCATTAACCAAGTCTTGAATATAACTTATCCAGTCAAAATTTCTATTAGTTTCAAATAAAAGGTCAAGCCATCTCCTAATACTTCTTATCACTCTATCAACAACCGCAAGCGCTTTCTGGTCGCCAACTTCAACGACATCGTGTTTAATTCCATTTTCAATTAAATAATCACGAGTAGCACCTTTATATTCTCCTCCGCTGTCAGTTGTAATTGACTTTGGTTTATAAGGTATAGATTTCAAAGCATAATATACTTCTTTCGCTGTTTTATTTTTTAGCGGAATGATTATTAAAAATCGGGAATGACAATCAATCCAAACGAGCATCCAAGCATAGCCCTTATTGCCTTTCTTATCTTTTATCTTACTCATATCCGCTAAGTCTAAGAAAACTTGGTCTAATGGTTTATCAACCCATATCGTGTTCCATATTTTTGGGTTCTTTTTCTGGTGGTGAATTTCAAGGGCTTCTTCTTCTTTTGTCCTTTTTATTTCTTCTCCCGTTGGTGTGTCCTCAAGTTGGCTATCCGCATTCTGTGTATTAATAATTGTATGTTTATGGTCAAGTTGATTTTCCTCACTCATATCTTTAGAATTTGAGGAAGCACTTACTTAAGTCGCTTGAAGTTTCGCTCCGTGTTGGTTTCTCTGTATTATATACATTGACCAAAACTTTACTATTTGATTTTTTTCCTTTCCCTTTCTTAGGCTTGATTTCTTCTTCACTACTCTCACTTTCGCTTTCTTCACTCTCGGGCTCGGGCTCGGGTTTCTTTTTCTTCGCTCTCTTAGTTTCTGCTTTCGCTCTTTTGATTTTCATTTTCGCCATCTTTTCGGCAATGATATCAGTGAAATCAACCTCATCCTCACTATCACTCTTCTCCTCTGGGCTATCATTATCTCGTTCAGTAATAATATCCTTTGCCAAGTTCTTTTCTTCAATTTGTTTTATTCGTTCCTCCATATCTTCGTCTTCTTGCTTTACAGCATTTCGGTATTGTGCTAATACATTTTTAGCATGCTCCATCTTTCGTTGTTTCGCTTTCGCTTTTATTCCTTCCACAGCACTACCCCAGTTCTTACGACTTGCTTCAGCGGACGGCATTCTATACTAAGATTAATATATTTTAGTATTTTTTAATAATTATTAATATAATATGTCTCAATATAAATCCTTACTAGGTTTATCAGAAATTGCTGTTGATAGTCTAAACATAAAAAACTTAGACCTTACCAACACAAATATTATTGGTTTAAACACAGACAGAGTGCCAGAAGATGCCGAACCCGTAAATCTTTATTTCACTGATAACCGCTTTGATACACGGCTCGCTTTAAAATCAACAACAGATGTCAAAGAAGGAAAAAATTTATACTACACAGAGCAACGAGTAAGGGACAACGACGAAGTTAAAGCCTCAACTCAACACCGCTCCAATACAAGTAATCCGCACCAAACCAGTCTATACAATCTCATAGACACAAACATATCCGCACCAGCGGTCGGGCAATACTTAACATATAATGATGTAGATGGTAAATGGAGAAATACAACAATCGGCTCAATTGATACACTCTCGGATGTAGTCATAACAGCACCAATTGCTATGAATATTTATCTAACATATAACTCAATAAACTGGGTAAATAAAACCTTTCCGATAAATGTGGATGAATTCGGCAACATTAGTATGGGTGGTAATTTGAACATAACGGGAGTTAATTTACTAAATACCAAAGATGTTGATACTTGGATATCAGAGCATGAAGACAATAATGATAAAGTGTCAGCGGACGGCTCAATTAACACACACAGCGATGTGATAATTACAGGCACACCCGCCGATAGCCAACTACTCATTTATAGCACAGGGCAATGGAGAAATGTTGCTTCACCTTTTCTACGACTAGACGGCACCGCCAGTATGACAGCGGGATTAAACATGGGCGGATTTGCTATTTCAAATGTCGGTAATGTTGATGGTGTTGATGTTTCGGCTCTTGATACCGCAGTCGTTAAACTAACGGGAGACCAAACCATAACAGGAAACAAAATATTTACTACTTATTTGGCCGTAAAAGACTCAAATCAATTAAACACTGGCAAATTATTCTTTAATTCCAACAATAATATGGGCTCTATCTATTCGTCGGATGCGGGTGGAGCCACGGGCTATCCACTAACTATTGTCGGTTCTTCTATACTTTTTGCTCCAACAACAGGTGGTGGAATGACATTGACAAATAATGTTTTAAATTTTAACAGCACAACAGCAATCAGCGGACTGCCCGCGCCATTCTACGACGGCGATGCTTCAACAAAAGCATATACCGATACGAAACTAGCAAAGGACGGAACAACGGCTATGACGGGTAGTTTAAATATGGGTGGATTTTCAATAACAAATGTAAATTTGGTTGATGGTATTGATGTATCCACCCTTGATACTTCTGTCGTCAAACTAACAGGAGACCAAACTATAGCAGGAACCAAAACATTCAGCAACATAATAAATGCTAGTGCGGGGGTTGATATGAAAAGCCAAAGTATAACAAATGTTAATCTTGTTGATGGTGTTGATGTTTCTACTCTTGACACTTCTGTGGTTAAACTAACAGGAGACCAAACCATAGCAGGGAATAAAAAATTTACTTCAACAATAGAAGTGCGGGGTGCTACTGCTCCAACCGCTTTTGATGGTATCGGTGTTGCCTTTGATACAGCGACAAATATAGGAATGATTGCCGCACAAAAAATAGCAACTGCGAGTTATTATCCGATACAAATAACCGGTTCGTATGTAGAGTTATATTCAGGTAATAATGTAATCGCGACCGCAACTGGCACTACATTATCTTTGAATAACAACAAAATAACAAACTTAGCCACACCAACAGCAACAACGGACGGAGCAAACAAAAGTTATGTTGATACAAAAGACGGACAAAATGTGAAACTAACAGGAAACCAAACCATAGCAGGAATTAAGACATTTAGCAGTGCCCTTGAAATAACAGGAAATTCAACTAATGCGACAACAAAAGGAACTTTCGTGGTTTTTAACTCCACAGCCAATATAGGAACTATCGGATGCCTTGATATGGGCACTGGTGTAAATTATAACTTTGAAATAAATGCGAAAAAAATAAGTTTCATTATTGATGGGGCGATTGTCGGCTGGGTAAATGCTTCGGGGCTAGATTGTAATAGTAGCAAAATAGCCAACCTTGGAACTCCGACATTAGCAACGGACGGAGCGACAAAAGGGTATGCGGACACATTGGACGGGCAAAATGTAAAACTAACAGGAGACCAAACCATAACAGGAATTAAGATATTTAATGGAACAAGAAATGATGTAAAAGCACTGAATTTGTTAAGCCAAGCCGATTTTAATAATGTGGATATCATTTATGGTCGCTCGTTGTTAATGTTGTCGTTGATATACCCGCAGTTGCCGTTAATGTAGTTCCAGTTATTGTTCCGCCATTTGTTATATTGTTTGAATTCATATCTAAGGCACCATAAAACCGCATGCCGCCAGCATTGTTAAAACGGACAATGTCAGACGAAGCACTTTTATTGTCCAAAAGTTTTGAAATATAAAGTCCCGCCCCTTTTACATCAGACGCTACATTCGTGAATACATAACCTCTTTGGTCTGCGGTTCCGCTTGAAGCAGTATTTAGAGTAAATAAGAAATACTGATAATCTCCTGATGTCTGTGAAAAGAATATATCTCCTCCATTTTGGTTTAATATACGTGCCCCATTATATGTTATATTTCCACAAAATAACAATGGCGCTTGGAAAACCATTAATATTGGGAAGAACAACGAGAGGATTGGCTGCATACACGGGTGGATTAGAATTATACGGGACATCTGGTGTAGCAGGACCACATATACAAGCATTTACAACGGCCGACCCAAATTATCCTTGTTTTCAATTAATTAACAATAGTCATAGCGACATATCATTAAAATTTGATTGTTATTGGGATGGTGCGGTTAATGATAAGTCAAGTTCTGCTACCTCAAATTTTATGATAGCCAAAGGCACGAATCTCCTTTTTCAATATGCGTCAGGAGTAGCGGTAGGAAGTAATATAACATTTAACACCGCAATAGACATCAGTAGTTCATCGGGCTTATTGACGACGAAGGCAATAACTGCAAGTGGCGCGATAACGGCAAATGCGGGTATATCAACAACAACATTAACAACAAGCGATAATATAGTAGTAGGTGCTGGAAAAAGTGTTTTCATTGATAGAAATGCCTTGGCCAACAATAAACTGGTTTTATGGGATGGAGGAACACCTTCAACGACTGCTTTTCTTGGATTTGGTGTTGCTAGTAATACATTGATTTATAATGTTAATTCTGCCGATAGCCACGTATTTTATCATAGTGCGGCGACAGAATTATTTAGAAATTACAACACAGCAATCACTGCTTCAAAGGCAATAACGGCAAATGCGGGGATTACATATTCTGGGGTGCTAACAACGGCATCGGCAACAACTAATGGGGCAAAAATAGCAATTCAAGGACAAACACACGGGGGTAGTAGCAGCGGAATATTTGTATGGGATGCTACTGATCCAAACTGGGGGATTTATATGTCTCAGTCTGGGACAAATAAAACATTAAGTGGAACAGGAACAGCACCAGCAGGAGGAGGAGGAGGATTAACTTCTTATGCTATTAGATTTAGAGTGAATGGTTCTTCAACGAGTGGGTTCATATGGGAGAATAATTCAAATACTGCTTTAATGTCATTAAGAGCGAGCGATGGGCAATTATGGGTATTGTCTAATCCAATTCAATATTCAGACAAGAGAAAAAAAGAAGATATAAAGGATTGCTTAGGCTTAGATTTTATTAATAAGTTAAATCCAGTTTGCTATCGTATGATTGACGACAAAAAGAAATGTAGGACTGGCTTAATAGCACAGGAATTAGAAGAAATACTAACAGAAATGGATATGCTAGATTTTGGCGGTTTTATAAAAGAAACAATTATGGTTCCCTGTCCAAAGCAAAGAGCGGAATACGAATTGAAAGGTGTGAGTGTTAAGCCAGAAGATGTTAAATGTGTTGATAGTGGTGATGTTGGTTATGGTATAGGTTATTCTGAGTTTATCGCCCCGTTAATTAAAGCTGTTCAACAATTATCAGATAATCTCGGACATGTCCGAGATAGGGTAGATAATTTAGAAAAAGAAAATAAAAATCTTATGAATATACTACAAGAAATTAGAGAAAATGGCTAATAATACAACCAGACTTCACAGACCCCCACCTATCATGGATATGGATGGCGAACTAACTCCAGAATTAAAGTCCCGTGTCCTTGAAGTAGAACTAAAGACGGAGGAGAAAAAAGTAGAGCATGAATTGGAAGATAACTGGTCGTGCTATTGTATGAAAAATAGGCCGACAGACAGCCGACTTATTAAATACTTATTTCAAATGGGTATCATTATCTCCATCATCACCCTTTGTATCGTAAGGCTATCTGAAAAGAACTTACCTTGTGAGGTTGCTAATACTTATGTCGGTATTTTAACACTTCTGATTGGGATATGCCTTCCATCGCCTTCTTCAAAGAAATGAACATTCGTATATATGTGTCATATACCATCTATTAATATCACCATCACAGATTAAAGGCAGGGCTTCATCAAAACTTATACACCAATCTGACATTGGTTTGTAAATACATTTGATTTTTGAGTTAATCCCGCTCTGGATACAATAAACACAACTTATATTCTTTTTTTCACTTATCCGTGAGTAAAAGTCGCAGGCAGTCCGCGAAAATATTTTGATTATTAAAAAGTTTATCATCAGTAATATAACCATGACTGACTATAAATACCAAAAGATTATTTTTCTGAGCAATGATTTTGCTGGAGGAAGCAAAACATTTAATAAAAATATCCAAATGTCATTCACACCCACCAAAATGAATGTAAAATTTATCCACTATATGAACGACCAGACAGAGACAAAAACCAGAATTCTTTACATGGATAGAATTGGAATTATTGGCACATTCGCGGATAGTAATATAGCAAACATTTCAAATCTCGGTTATAATTTGGGTGTTGTCGGATGGACTGACGGCCAATATACATTTAAAATCCTTGAAACTGACAGCGGAAATATTGACACAGGAAATTTAGCGGGGCGAATTGTTGTGTGTTTGGAATTTGTTGCGTAGCAACAATGTATGAATTTATAAATTCATAACTATTTTTGGCTTAGAATATACGATGCTTAAAATAAACAATGTCAAGGTGAAGCCAGTAAAACAAGAGGGTGATGGAAACAAAAAGGCAAAGGGTTATAAATTATTCAATGAGCCTTATGCCAATATATTTCTTCTCGCTCGTAAGAAGAGCGGGAAAACAACAGCACTCTTTGAAATACTGAAACGGACAACAGACAGAAAAACCCGTATTGTTATTATCGCTTCAACAATCCACAAGGACTACATTTATAAAGCAATGGTTAAGCACTTTAAGAACAGAGGCAACCCAATGGCAATTTATACCTTTCTTAAATCAGACGGGGTGAATGTCATTGATTACGAACTTGACAAACTAAATAGAAACGACGAGCAACACGAAGGAGAAATTAAACAGGATGAAGAAGAAATAGAGAAGCCACAATTTTTATACTTTGGAAAAGAAAAGAAACAGACAAATGAAGCACCGAAAGAAAGACCAAGTAAGTATATTTCTCCAGAGGTTGTTTTTGTTTTGGATGATTTAGGGAGCGGATTAAGAGACAAGTCCGTAAGCGATTTGTTAAAAAAGAACAGACACTATAAATCAAAGGTGATTATGTCTAGTCAGTATTTAAACGACCTACGACCAGAAGCAATTAAGCAGTTAGATTATCTATTAATCTTTCCAAGCCAGTCTCAGGATAAAATGGAACTCGTGTATAAACACTTAGACTTATCTTTTGATTTTGATTACTTTCTTCAAAAGTATCACGAAGCAACAAAGGAGAGATTTAATTTTCTTTATGTTTCAAGTGTTGATGATGAATTACGCAAAAATTTTGCTTACAGATTAAAATAATATTTTTAGAATTAATAAATATTATTTCATAGTATAATGGTAGTGAAAACAACTCGTGTTGAAGTTATTCCAACAATCGGCAAACGAACTATTAACTCAATCACAATGGCTGGAGGTAAAAAGAAGTCTGGTCGCAAGAAGAAGCGAGGAGGCAAGGGACAGGCTGGCGGTAAAATTAACTGGGCAAAGGTTGGGAAAACGGCTTTGGCTGTTAATAAATTCCTTCGTGATAACAAAGTAATTTCTAGAACTGCGGGAGCCTTAAGCAGTATTGGAGTTCCTTATGCTGGGTCTGTCCAAGCCACCGCTTCAAAACTCGGATATGGCAAGAGAAAGCAGAGAGGATGCGGTGCCCTTAAATTCTAAAAAAAATAATTTGATATAACACAGAAATATTTTTTTGTTGATATAGTATTTTGATTTAAATAATGAAATCAAAAATTGTCGCTAAGACTAAAAATGTGAAAAGGGCAAAAGTCCGTCCGCCGCGGGTTTATAGAAACAAAAGCGGGAAGCCGTATATTATCCAGAAGGGTAAAAAATATTATCTTAATTTTGGCAAGAAAACAAATGATATGAGCACACTTCTAATCGTTAAACTTTTTATGAAATACTTAAGCACAAAATCAAAGCGTACACCTAAGCGAAAAGAAGACTTAAGAAAAGTCCAAAGCCTATCTGAAATTGAACAAAATACTAGAACCGCCATTAATGACCACTTAGACAAACTCAGAAAGGAGAAATACGATAAGATTGATGAGATAGACCAAAAAGAAAAAAAAGCACAGGTGGATGCTGAAGAAGAAAAGAAGAGGCTAGAAAGAAAAATCCAAGCCGATGCTAAGGAACTAAAAGAAACAATGGATAGGGAACATAAAAAACAACTTGCGGAGATTAAGGAAAGACAGGAAGAAAAGTCTAGGAAACAGAAAAAGGAACAACGACTTATTCAGGAACTAAATGCGGAGCGAAGACATAGACAGGGTTTATTGACTGCTCCAGTTGCACAGCCTATTATAGCGAACCCTAATCCCCCTTCAACTACAAATAAACCAAAGAAAACCGCAACTACATCTTCCCCAAAAATAACTGATATAACTGACAAAGTAAATAAACAAGAAAAAGATTTGAAAGAAGAAAAAAGACGAAGAATTATTGATGAAATGTTCTCCGAGAAAACGAGAAAAAAACGTGTCAAAAAAATGAAAAATAATACAATAATAAATCACCTTAAAAAAGCAGGCATTAATATCCCTATAATAAAAAACAAAGGTTCAAACGACTACGCCACTAGTTTAAAGAGATGGTTATACACACAAAAAATCACTGAAAACATATTATCGGCAGAAGATGGATGGGATAAACTAGAACAATTTACAACAGAAATGATTGCTAAAAATGAAAGCAAAAAGAATGAAGAAAAAAAACTCCTGTAAATAGCACTCTATCGCCAATAGACCCACCCCATTTTGAAAATTCTCCAGATGCTAAACAACTTATATTTGAAATGACAAATCCACAACCAGCGGAGACACAACCGACAGATGTAGCACCGCCCACGAGCACAAGTTCTGCGGAGCAACAGCAACAACAGCAAGAGGAGACAACCATACCCCCGAGCGTCGCGGAGACACCAGAGCAACAGCAGGAGCAACCAGATCTATTTCGACACGTCGAAATAGATCAGCAAGGTGAGGGGCGGGGATTAATGACTAATGAAATAGATGATATAATGAAAAAATATGGATGGTATCTCGGAGCAATAGCCAGTGATGAAATCTATAAGTTGAAGCCTGGAAGCAGAAAGCGATACGGATTTATTATGAATTTGGACAATCACAAACAAGCGGGGTCTCATTGGATCGCAATATGGGTAAGAATGGATAAAGACAGGAGTGTTGAAGTGTATGACCCTTTGGCTGAATATCAACCGACGGAAGACTTTCAACAACAAATGAAACGGCTAATTGATAAAAGCCACCCCGATAGTTATTTGTTAATGAAGGTCAATCAAGTTAAGAACCAATCAAACACATCAGACACGTGCGGTTGGCATAGTATTAGGTTTTTTATGGAGCGGGCGAAAGGAGTGCGATTTAAATTTGCAAGTGGTTTCACAGACCTAAAAGAAGGAGAAGCAGAAAAATTAAAAGCACAGAATGGTTATGGAGATGGTGAGGGATTTAATACATTCATATAAAAATTATTCGTATAATATACAATGGAGTATAAAGGTGGTCGCTCAAGTGGAATCTATTACATAAATAGTAAAAACCGAATAACGGGGACAGACAGCGACTTTACACACGAAGTCAATATGAAGGGTCTAGACAATCCCACACATTGTAAAATTCTTCATATTTATGTGCCGAAATCGTATTACTCCGTGGCTTCACCATATAATACTTTTACATTATCCGAAGACGGATATGAGGCTTTAATTACAATACCTGAGGGTAACTACACAATGAACAATCTAAAAAATAAACTATCTGAGGTGTTATCCGCAGACAGCCCAAATAATTATACTTATGTTGTATCCAGTAATAATACCAACATAGAACCAGAGGATGGCAAATTAACATTCAGTGTGTCAGAGAATAATGGAATTCAACCGCGGTTTATATTTGATGCTGATACACGTATTCACGAGGTTATGGGTTTTGATAGAAGTTCAACATATTTCTTTGCTAATGATTTAATTAAATCGCCAAATGTAATTATTCTAACTGGTGAAAAAACATTGTATCTTCAATCAGACTTAGTGAATGAAGGAGATGATCATGTGCTACAAGAAATATACACTGCCAACGAAATTCCATTTGGTTCTGTCATTTATGATGGAAGCGGGTCTGAGTATGGTAAAACATTGTCCGCTAATTCAAACAATGTATTCAGGTTTTATTTGACGGACGAAAACGACCAAGCGATTAATCTTAATGGTTTGGGTATCGTTATGACTTTATTGGTTTATCGTGAAACTAATTACTTTAGTTTATTTAATTCATTCTTCAATCTGTTGAAATCCAGATATTCATAAATCCGCACTTTCATTGTCATTCTCGATAATCTCAAACATGTTTGAGATATTTATGAACATCGATTGTAAGTTAATATCAATTATTTATTTTTTTTCACAAAATAAAATGGATGTTTTAGAATAAACGATAGTGCGAAGCACGAAGTGAAATTCTAAAATATCAAAAGAAAAAATGCCTGTCCAATATGGAGGAGAACTAGTCCATCAGACTAAGGAACTGCTCACGGGTAAGTATGAATTGAACAAACTTACCACTCGTGAAGGCTCACAACCCGTCGCACTTACTACTGCTGGTGGTCTGGAAAACACCTTTGAAATTCCTACTAGACCTTTGAACCTTGCGAGGAGTGTGTTGCGATTTACTTACACCCCTTCTGCATCTGCTGGTTATAATCGTATTTATATGGATTGTCTGTCTATGATTAAAACTATTGAATTGCGGAGCCGAAGCGGGCAGTATCTGTGTAATCTTCAACATGTGGGTAATTACACAAAGATGATTTGGAAACCAGAAATGAAGTATGAAAAATTTATGGCACTTGAAAATCATGGTGCTGGTGTGGCTAGCGGTGCTATGCTTCAAAAGTGTAATGCTGGAAAAGTTGAAATCGGAACTAGAGCGGAAAGGCGGGCGATTACTACTGGTGGGACTTATGATGCTGTTAGGGATGCTATTCAAACATACTACAAAGTGCCTCTTGTTAATGCCCGTCGCCACGATGATACCGCTCTCGCTGATAGCACTGCTGGAAATTATAGTTTGGTTAATGTTCCTTTTGAGGAGGCTAAGTATTTTGAAGGAGGCGGTACTGGAACACCTACCCCTGTTATTAATGTTAAGTTTCCTTTGGGTATGTTGTTTGGCACTATTTTTGAACTGGATAAGACTATTGGATTTAATGAAATTTTGGATTTGCGGATTGTGTGGGCTGAGACCAACCGCTCATCATTCTATGGTGCTGATGCGAGTGCTATCTCTGCTGGTGCTGCCGCTACGACCGTTGGTGCTATTGTCTCTAACCTAAATCTATTCCTTGCTGTTGAGACTGACCCGAATGTCATCCTCGGAGTCCAGCAAAAGATTGCGGGTGAAGGCTTTCCATTTAAGATTGAGTATCCTATCGCTTGGAAGCAAAGTCTTCAAACAACTCAGCAAAATTTTGTTATCAAAATGAACCGCTCGCAGGGTGAGAGAATTCGTCGTATCTATACATCTGTCTTTAACAGCACTGAGAGTGCCAATACTTCTTTTGATAATGATAATAGAGCAGATGGTAAAGTTATTACTTATTACACAACACTTGATGGAACTCGTCTCCAACAATTTGACATTGACACATCTGAGAATGAAGACTATATGATTTTGAAGGATAAGTTGAAGTGGAGTGCTATCCTAAACAGCGATGTCTATCATTACAACTGGTTCCACGTAGATACTTGGGATAACAACCGCCCGCTATGCGATAAGGATACCGACGGCTATGAGGTGAGTGGTCTAAGCCTTGACACCGAGAGACGATGTGAATTTTCGGCAACTACTCCCAATGCTATCCAAAACCATTACACATTCGCCATTCTTCAGCGAAGTGTGCTTGTGAAGGGAATTGAAATTTTGATGAGTTGATATTTGTAAATTCACACTCTCGTTGCTGTCGCAACTCTCGTGTGTTTTACAAACATCAATGATTAATAAAATATTTTTTTTTCTCGTATAATAATATAGGTAATTGACATTTGTGAATTTTGCGAAAGTCGAAGACGAAAGCAAAAGATCACGAATGTCTCATCAGAGAAACTTAATCGCACAAAATCCTGACGGCGAATTTATAAATGTTAGTGTTGGATACGATGGTAATATGGAAACAAATAATTCAAAAACCGCTTTTGGCGAAACAACAACTGCGCAATTAACACCAGTATTACAAGAAATCTTTCCATATACCATTAATACTATGATATGGACAAAAACAGAAACTAAAGCAAGTGTGTCATTTTTGGAAAATATGGCTGAATTGAAAACTCAAGCAAATGCGACGGCGGATGCTGGATTAGTAAGTAAAAGGAGAATAAAATATAGAACTGGAACGGGTGTACTTGCTCGCTTTACTGCTCTATGGACAACGGATGATACAAAAGATTACTATTCATTTATTGGAATAGGAAACGACCTTAACAATGGCTTTTATTTTTACAAAAATCAAGCAGGAATGAATATTGCGCATTGTACAGGAAATGCTGTAGATTATATTGACCAAGTAGATTGGGACGACCCTTGCGATGGAAATTATGCTATGCCAAACTTAGATTGGAGCAAAGGAAATGTATTTCAAATTCAATTTCAGTATCTTGGTTTTGGCGCAATTAAGTTCTATATTGAAAATCCCATAACAGGATTATTTCCATTAGTTCATATGATTGAGTATGCGAATGCGAATGAAGGTGTAAGCCTGCGAAATACGACATTACCCTTTACAGCCGTAATGAGAAATGATGCAAAGACTGGAATACAAATTCTTAAAACGGCGAGTGCCAGTTTATTCATTGAAGGAACGAATACTATTAATACAAGTATAACGAATTCAATTGAGGGTGCTGAAGTAGCCCACACAACGGAAAAACCGATATTGAGTATAAGAAATAAGGCTAAATATGATAGTGCTGGTGCTAACTTAGACAATTATTCATTAGTGTATCCATCATTAATAAGCATTAGTAATGAAGACTCAAAAACTAATGTCGTCAGAATGGTGGTTAATGGAACATTAACTGGAGCAGTGTATGCGGATGTAGATACGAAATATTCAATAGTTGATACCGACACAACAGCGACTGCTATCGCCAACGGAACGACGATTTTTAAAATATATGTTAATGCTAATTCATCTCAACAAATCAATCTAAGAAATTATGATATTTATCTGTCTCCAAGTGATGTATTAACTTTTACACAGAAATCGGTTTCTACTACTAATAATGGTGGAAATGTCAATATTATCGCTAATTTTATAGAGGATTGGTAAAGCCAAAAAAAATTTAGTGGAAGACAATGTAATATCATCACAAATATTTTTTACCGCATCTTTGTTATTAAAATAAGGTTGTTGAATTAAATATTCAAGGTATGGTTTATCAATCTTAGCAACATCTTCAATTTTCATTTTTTATACTTACCATATTGAAGAAAAATATCGGTTTCACTTTGTGCTATTTCTTCGCCGACCTTAGCCTTTATTTCAGTAATCCCCGTTTCTTTTACATCTGCAGTCGTAAAAGGAGTGCTTTCTTCCTCCATCATTTTCGTCAATGTGTCTAATGTTGATTTATCTTGAAAATCAACATTTGGTGGGATAACTACTTTAACATTATCATTTATGTTGGAAATTCCAACATTGGGTTTATATTGCTCATAGAAAGAAACAATATCGGGTTTAGTCCATTTAATAGTGGGTTTCTTAACTTCGCTGTCAATGTTCCATTTTTCAATTTCATTCAAGTAGTCCTGCTTGGTGCTTAGGTCTGTCATTGATATATATACTACAAAATAATTTTTATTAAATGTATTTTTTTACTTCACTTTTAATGTCGGTAAATTTCTCAAACCACGGCTGTTTCATAACCCATTCAAGGTATGGCTTATCAATAACCGCTATATCTTGAATTTTCTTACCTTTATATTTACCAAATGGAAAAGTATCCTTTGGCTTGCCAGCCCGTGCCTTTTCAATCATTTGGATTTCGTCAGTAATTATCTTTTTAACATCGGTAAGAGAAAATGTTTCTTTTTTATTTTCAATAGAGAGTTTTTCAAACTTCTCGCATAGTCTGGTTAGGGCTGTCATAGTATAGTATAGAGTGGTAAAAAATTTATTGAAAAAAATGAATTATTGATATTTATCAACTACACTTTCATTCGCTTCGCTCATTCTCGTTTGTTGATAAACATCGATGTTTTAGAATAAGCGGGAGTGAAACGAGAGCGCAATTCTAAAATATCATTTGATATCCGTAAGGAATACTATCATTTTCATTGATAAACTCCCTACCTTGCCATTTATTATCATTAACTTTCTTTTTTATGTTTGTAGTATGAACTATGCTAAAATGGTTAATATTTTGCTGTTTGCTATTTCGTGATAAATGAATTTTCTTCATTTGAAAATCTCTAACATTTTCAATGCTTTCGCCTAAATCCATCTTTTCATATACTTCTGGATTTAACCCCTTTGAATTCAACCCCTTACCTCTAAGGTGGTAGTATCTCTTTTTTACTCCATCGTTTTCGTAGCATTCAATTATATGAACTCCTTTGTCTTTATGTTTCAAGTCATTCTTAGTAAGGTAAGGGAGAAAGGCTTCATTCGTTGTAAATTCTAACATATACAATTTAGGAGCAATCCATATTCCTCTTATTATCTTACAGCAATCTCCTAAGTCATCCGTTATTCCTCCGAGAGATTTATCACCAAGCCTTTTGATTAGTTTGGCGAACCTAACATGCAACACTAAACTATCGGTATCGGTGTAATAGAAGTCGGCTTCTATGTCTTTATTTGGATTAGCCTCTTTTATGTAGTTATACATAATTCGCCTGCTATATGCTAGAATGAAAGCCCCGTAATGAGAAGGCTTTGTAATACTCTCTTCAATTATTACTTCATTTCTAGGTATTCCAGATACGTGCCATAGTTTGTTTCCGTCTTTATCTTTAAATTCAACCACATCAGATATATAGTTTTTCGTCCAAAATTTCCAATACTCCTCATTTGATTTAATATATTCTGCTTCTGTTGGGATAGGTCGCTGTATCATTTTTCCGTATAACGAATTCATAAATAGTTTGGCTAGTAAATATTGCGGTGTGCCTTTTTCGCTATTTTCTTTCGCCTTAAACATTTCCAGTATGTATTCTTTGAAAACTGGTTCGGCCTCCTCTGTATAGTAGCCTTTATGAATTGTTATATCGTAGCCTTCCTTAATCATATCTTCAATATCAACACTTGTGAGTCATTTGTCTTTCATATCCGCTAAATTCCACTTTAATGAGCCCATTTTATTTCTCTGTCCTATTCTTGAATGTAATATGTCTTTTGGTGAGATATAATCGACATTGTAAATACCGATTGGAAGATTATTATAATCAAATGGTGCGATAGCCTGTTTAATTTCTCCAACCATAAATAAATTAAGCATCGCTGTTGGGTATAAAGATACGACATCCGCATCAACTAAATAATCTGTCAATTCGTCAAATGTGATTTTACCTGCTAAGTAGTCCTTGTATTGTTTTGAAATAAATCTTTTTTGCTCGGATATGTTCTCGCTCCGATAACCGCTTTTCTAAATGACTTTTCTTGTTCAATAGTTGGAAGCCTTACATCGTGCTTACCATCAATGATTTTCTTCCAGATATTGAAAGCAAGGCTTGAAGTTGAAATGTATGAAGTTAAATTCACTGAGTGTTTTTCAAATATCTCTGTGTTTATTTTGTCATATAACTCTTTTAACCCCATAACATCACACTTCAAATATTCAAGACACTTATTTCTTAATTCTTCGCTCATTTTTTCCCATTCTGTGGCTCGGTCGTGGTCAAAATCTCCTTTAAGAGTTTTACATTTCATATTTTCTAAGTTTTCTTTTAGAGTTCCCTGAGTATGCTTACACATATCCCACATTTTAATATTTTCAAATTGTAAAGAGATTATTGAGCCGTTATTAATCATATGTGATTTTGGTTTGATGCCTCTTCTTATTAATTCCTGTTTTAATGAAGTAGTGGTCAAAGTTCGCTCCATTAAATCCATTCACATATAAAATCGGCGGTTCTTCATCTTTGTTTCTTTTCTTTCTTACTCCTGCTACTTTCTTGACTGGATTATGTAGTCGTTCGTTTGCCCATTCTACTGCTAACTTCTTTCCTCTCTCTAGAAGTGTATCAAGAAATTTAGAAATACTATCTTTACCAGCAAAGTATTTAAATCCTTCCGTCCCTTGAGTATATCCGACTATATAGCAGTCGTGAATATCAAAGCCTTCAGCAAGTGTGTTATTTCTAAAAGTTTCAAGGTCGTAATGAAGGAGTTCGTCTTTATTATTATATTTTTCTTTATGCTCCTTCGTTATTAAATGTCTCTTTCCATTCTTTAATATTTCTCTATTCACATAATTTATGATTTTTGGATTACAAGTGTGCTTTTTGATGTATTTCTTTAAACATTGTTCGCATTTTTGTTTATATCTTTTAGTTAATCCAAAATAATGGTTGTTCTCTAAATAAATCATAATGTCCGCTTCTTCTCCGATGTTGTTTGTGCTTATAGTTTCTCTTGTTAAGGCGTTTGTTATTTCATATGTCTTTCCTTCTTTTATCAAAGTATTAAGGATTTTTACGGCGGTAGAGAATGGTATAGGGCAATCATTAGAAAGATTGAATTTCTCTCTAATATCATTACATCTTTTTCTGTTAATAAGTGGCATATTAAGAAGGTCTTTACATAGAAAGAATAAACAATTATTATTCTTGCTAGCGGGAGATATCAATATATTTTCATCGGATATTGTTTTTTTACATTTGTTTTTTCCTTCATAACAACCGCCTCCGTTTTCTTGAACTACTACTACCTTAGCATATTCAATAATCCTTTCATAACCTAGTCCAGACGCTTCAATATTGCTTATGTTAAACTCATTCAACATTTCAATAAAATCGTCATAGTTTTTTATTTGAAAAGAATTAAATGTTTTCTTTTTATAATATCTATTTAATTCTTCGTGGTCTGTATGTAGGTTATAGTAATATGGACATCCGCATTTCCTGTCATACCATTTCTTTTCGCATCCAATAGTATAGGAATTAGAACCTCTCGCTCTAATGCGTCAGTATCATAAAAGTTTATGTCTAATCCTTGCTTCTCGTATGTAAGAGAGTTTAATCTATTGTCTCGCCTAGATTTTAACTCTACTACCTTAAATTCCCTTTTGTTTTCTCTGGTTTCTGTTTTCCTCAAATTCGCCCTTACCTTCGCTAGTTCTACATTTTCCTTCGTCGGTCTTGGCGGTAATGGTGGTGGCATTACTTTTATATTAGGGTGGATATAAAAATATTGAAATAAATTAAATTGTTTTACCTTTATATATATATATATAAGATTGTCTTACCTTTAATATGAAATTCATAATTTTTAGAAAAAAAAATCATTTTTTGTTTTTCGTTTTTGTTTACGCTCCTCTCGCCTTCATTTCTTCGTATTCCTTAAGTTTTCTATTTCGTTCTTTTAATTGCTCCTTCCTCTTTTGATTAATTTCGTCCTTATTTCTCTTGTAATATGCAAGAGCCTTTTCGGAGTTAGCCTTTCGTTTGTCCTCAGGTGTGAGATATTTCTTGTGTCTCCCCATCTCTCTCTCTCTCTCTCTCTCTATATATATATATATATATATATATATATATAATATATATATATATAAGTAATAATATTTATTTCTTTAAATGGTTTTACATTTTATTATTTAATATAATCATCACCCTTAATTTAAGTTGTGTGATTGCTTCTTCGCAAATTTGCCATTTGTGAATATTCAACATTGTTGGAGCCTCTAATGCATTGTTTCTCTGTTCTTCCCAAAACTTAAAGGCTTTGCTATATCGCTGAAGTGTTTCTCTTCTAGTGTATTTCTTAATCCTTCTATCGTGCGCTAGTGCTTCTGGAAAATGTAAGTTGTATAGTTCTTTCAATTCCTTGTCCGCTTGTATCATTATAGAAGACATATTATATAAGTAATAATATTTATTTCTTTAAATGGTTTTACATTTTATTTTTATAACATTATTATAACAAATCACGAGTGATTTTTATAATATCTTTCCAAGTCGTCGTTTCTACGAATTATACGAATAACTTTATGCCCGCCTATCATAACTTCTTCTTTCTCTGCGAAGTGGTCTCTATGAAAGTCTGATTTTTCGTGTTGATATTTTCCGTATATCCCTATTACCTTACCGCATACACAGGTATATTTCTGTTTTCTTCTTTCCTTTACATATTCCGCTCTCTTCTGTTTGCAATCCATCTATACCAAAGAGAAAATTTTCTTTTACAATATGTTTTCCGTCGGTGCTCGTGCGTGGTGGGCGGCATGATGGGGGTTGCTCCAGATCTATCTGTGGGAATTGTGGGTCCTGCTTGTAGTGATAACCACATAGTCTGGCATATACTTTAGCCTCTTGCTCATACTTCCTGCCTTACCTATGCTCCCATCATCACCATATTTCACACCACACTGCCCCCCCTTAGAGTTCTTCCCTTCAAATTGGATTGTGTTTCGTTTGGCATTGGGTGTTGTTTGGTGGGTGTGATCGTCTGTGACGTATTGTGTTTGTTTGTCACTTTGGTTTGAGGGAGAGATTGGGGTGTCGGTTTCAGTTTCGTCGATTTCTCTTTGTTGGAGGGTTGCGAGGACGTTTTTTG
>WBZZ01007022.1:57500-112300 GCA_019918135.1 Paulinella micropora | reverse complement strand
CCGTGGTAACCGGGGACGACATAGAGGTCCATACGGTATACTCGTGCGGATTTCAATTTAAAGGTCAGTGTGATGATTCCCGTGATATCCGTCCGGCTGCTCACTCCTTTCAGAGTGCCCGTTGAATTTTTCATATTTCCGTCCACCCAGTCCCGGTATCGATTAAAAAACTTCCGGCCGACAATATTAATATTCGCCATCGTATCATTACCAACTTTTAATATTGTCTTCAATGTTTCACAATAAAGTTCCGTATAACACAGAGCATCGGGCCTATGTATATTGGCTGCGAGAACAAGAACTTTACGTTCCAAATTTTGGAGTCTTGTCTCTAAGTTTTTCAACTCCTTCTTCTCCTCCTGCTTCACCTCATTAACATTTTTATTATTCTGCGGTACTGGTGCGTTTACTATTTGAGCGACATTGTCTTGTGGTACTTGAGTACACACATTGTCTTTTTGCTCGCCACCCGCCGCGACCGTGGACATTGAGTCTGTTCGTGGTTGTTTGCTTGGCCGAGGCGATACATCTGCGATTGGCCTCCTCGCCTCCATCGCAAGTCTCGCCTTCCTATTTGCATCAGTTATCATTGGTAACCGTGCTGTATGAACGGGTATGAGACTACCTTGGGGCTGCAGTCTCTGTGTACCCACATCTTTGTTTTCACATAGAGGAAGCGTTGGCCCAGTCTGCACAACAGCATTAGAAAGCACTGTGACTTTAGGGTTAAACTTCACAGTCTTCTCCTTCCTCTCTTCTTCCCCCTCCAGTCATTCCACCACCTCGAAACGATTACCTTGAGTAGTGTCCGGGTAGGATGACGTATCGGTCTCCGAGGCAGTGTTGTAGGCCTGAGCTCGACCGAAATTTGGGTTGGAGCTTGCCCACGAGCCTCCTCCTCCTCTGGGTGGGGGGGCTGGAGCTCGAACAGCTCTCCCTCCATAAGGGGTATATCCCCGACCTCCTCCTCTTCCTCTCTGAGGGGTTCCCTGCCACCTCGAGGCTCCTCTCCATGTTCCTCGTCCTCGTCCTCCTCCTCCTCCTCCTCCTCCTCCTCGTCCTCCTGCTCCTGCTCCTCCTTCTCGTCCTCTTTGAGAGGCCTTTAAGTTCTTTTGTCTCTCCCTTTCCTCCTTCTTCTCCTTCATCCTCTTCATGTAGGTAATGATTGCCTCTCGTAACTCCTCATCATCACACATATTGGCATACCAACCTTCGTTCACAGCGGCAATCTGAAGCATATTGAAAAGGCCCGGTTCCTTGCCTTCCGTCCTGCTCAGAAAATTTGCCCTTGCTGTTGGGTTCTGCCTATCATGATTGAAAGAGCAGTCTCTGTTCTCCATCTGTGCTTACACTGCAAGCCCGCGAACCACCTCCAACATGCGGTCTTCAGGTCTGGCTCTCTCTGTCTCTTCCAACCGGCAACTCTGTTTGTGTACGTGGCTTGTGCGCCAACAGGTACACCGCCTGCCTGTGCCGTATGTGCCTCCGTGAGCGAGTCCATGTTTGATGCACTCATCACTTCTTGAAACAGTGCTGACGGAGCAACGCTTTGAACCGTATTTTCGAACACGTGTGTCTCGAGGAAGTTCTTGGACTTCACTGAGCTAAACGTCGAGCATTGTTGTATGAGCTGAGTAAGCTTACTCGGGTTAACTGTGTGTAACGCCAAAAAGAAATAGAGGATGATCAACTTGCGGCCATAGAATAGCCCATAGGAGGAAACTACCTCCGTAAGGGTCGCCGCCAAGCCAACAGCACTCCTCAAACTCATCGCCACTGTCTCAAAGATTTCAAATCCTATGAGAGTACCAGTGCAGAGATGCTGGTATCCATGAGATTGAAAATATGAAATGAGTGTGGCCACCGCCAGTTCACACTGAGCGTCTAGGCCTGTTGCATTATTTCTCTTAATCTCCTCCTTCTTTCTCAAAAACTTGTACTGTGTCAGATCAAATCCCTCCGAGACTAGAGATTGGTCAAAAACAGTAACAAGGGCCTCGTATTCCTGCGTTTCGTCGCAAGGAAAAGCCTTCATGCAGGCATTGATCTCTTTGAGCTTGCTCAAAAGCGAAGCATCAGAGTCTTTGTCTGAGCTCGTCTTGGCATATAGTATGAGACTTGCCACTCCTCCTTTCTTCCCCTTGAAGGCATTTATGATGTTCTGTCTGTCCTTCTTCTCCGTGTTTGTGACCACCACCGTAGTTGAGCCCGAGGGTGCAGGGGCTGGTGGGGCAGGAGCTGGTGGGATCAAATATGTCGGAGGGTGTGTCTTTGCACCACTCACTTTTGCTTTCATTTTTTCCAGTCTCATCGTCTTCTCGAACTCCTCATTCTCTTTCGCCTTCTTCTTCTCAGATATCACCAGCTTTTGAGCAGGAGTGATAAAGGCCACCAATTCAGAAGCAGATCTGAGAAAATTATATTTCTCCACATATTGGTCAACACCTGCTTTGTTGGCGACCGGTGGTGCGTTACTAAGTGATTTAAGGACAGAGTGATCCTTGGTAGGAATCCATCTCTTCCATGCCTCCTTGTGCAGTAACGCACCCATCAACAGTCTGATCTTGGTCAGAACTCTGTCGGTCTTCTCTAACTCATCAATCACAGGATGAGTTTCTCCTGCTGCCTTAATGCTTTTTTCCATCTCTGCCTTCCCCTCCTCCAAGGCCTTTATTTCCATTGTAAAAAAATGAAATATGCCACTCGAGTTTTTCGAACCCAGATTGGTCTTCATTTTTGTTACATCGACTGCCTCCTGACCAGTCGCGAGGAATCTGGCCGTTGCTCTTGGGCTTGTGTACTGGAGGTAACCCTCACATCGTGGGCCGTATGAACGTTCCCAAATCAGGGTTTGAGTGTACACCCCAAAGATAGCATCGAGTAATTCAAGGTGGGTGTGTGTGTCCCCAAACTTGATATGCTGTATCTTCTTTCTCTCTTCTGGATCAGAGACCAGTTTGCCGAGGAGCTGTGCTGTGTTTGATAATAGGATATAGACATCCTTTTTAGCACGACTTTTCTCTCTTCTTTGATCCTGAGGGATCCACACATAGGTGTCCTTCTCTACCCCCATCTTGTTATCAAACTCTTCTTTAGTGAGGTCATAGTGGTCTTGCACCCACTGTTGTTCCTCCACTGTGATCTCCTCTCCATCACTATGAATCAAGTCGATCATTTTTCGTCCTCCTCCTCCCGTGTAGGCAGGTGGTAAGGGATTACAATATGCTCCTCCTCCTCCCGTCTCTTCTTGTTCAAATCCTCCTTCATCTTCGTCTCCTCCATATCTTCCTTCATCATCCCAGCCCTCTTCTACTCCTCCTCCTACTCCTTCATCTCCTCCTCCTCCTTCATTCAATCCTCCTCCTCCTCCTTCATTCAATCCTCTTCCTCCTCCTCCTCCTGCTTCTTCTTCTTCTCTTCTTTGATCTGCCTCCGAGAATTCACTCACTTCGGCGGTCTCTGTCGACATGATGTCGTAGTAGTGATCAACAGGAGGACAGTGTCAGCTCCTATGTTTGGTTTTTGTTCGTTTGTGTTCTGTTCCTCCTTCAGTCGATTGACTAGTGAAGAGAGAAACTAATAGAGAGGGTAGGATAAGATTCCCTGTCCTCTATGAAACACTGTTTGTATGTTTGTTTTTGTTTGAGAAAAATAGTCTTTGAGACTTTCTTCGATTTCTTGTTCTCCTTACTCAGATTACTTTCTCCTCCTTCTTTTCTATATTGTATCTAGTATGAGGCACTTGGACCTACACACAGATAGTAATAGAGAAGCTAGAAAAGCTCTCCTTGAGAAGTCGACAGTCGGTCGGATAGGTTCTCAGACCTACCTTTAGAAAACGATCAGAGAGTTGCAAAAATACTCTGACGTATCTGTGAGATAATGCAGATAAATGCACAAACTAGAAGGGTAGAGTGTTGTGCTCCTGTCCCTATGCTTGTTTGTGTTTTGTGTGTGTTCCTTCACTCTTCTGTCCACCTCCTTCTTCTTGGTCTCTGTGTGAGAACAGCAAGAACGACAGAGAGTTTGTATCTGATGTCTCCTTATGAGCACACAGATACTGATTGGGCTAGAGGGTACGAGACACCTGCTTGAGACTAATCAAATTATTTGTTTTGTGAAAGAGTTATGAGGGAGCTGTGTTGGAGTATTTGTTTTCGTCTGACGTCCCCGTGTGAGACAGGTCAGTGAAAATTCACTCTGTTGCCTGTGTGGCAAAGCAGAAAGAAATCACCCTTGTGATGTGGACTCCAAATGTAATGCCCCCAACGATAGCTCGTAAAAAGTCGGTAATACAACCAAACACAGTCCTCAAGAATGAGAATGATGTCTCGTTATATTAGCTCAGTGAAGCCAAAAAGGAAAACGGCAACAGACCAGGAATAAAATGGCATCAGGTCCAATCCGGACAAATAATACTGAAAAACAAGCTGGTGCACCTGTCACCAGGAAAAGGTACTTTTTACCGGCTATCCGGGGGTGATGCCTACATACTACGCCGCGCCAAAACCGCATGTTGAGGGGATGATAGACGGAAAGATCAAGGAACTGCATCAAGTTCACATTTAATGCTAGATGATAGATAGAGCTTGAGCTCGTGGGCACGAGTTCTGTCTGCCTGCGCTCACATTACTGTGATTACATAGTGGCATTAAGTGTTGTCATATGTAAATTCAACATAATGAAAAAGTCCTTAGTGATGGTTTTAACTTTTTTAAATTTACTATTTACGCATAGGATTCCTCATATATTTCTTGAAATATTTCACTATGTTGAGCATATACTTATCTTTAATATAATAGTTTTTGAGAAATCTGTCACGGTAATTCAAGTTGTGAAAAAAAGCACAGTGATTACGTGTCTTGCGGAAAAATTCTGAAAAACTTGAGACAGGTCGGGAGTAATTTTTTTTCTTTATCATAATGTGGTTAAAAAATGATTTACAACCACGATTATGATTAAAGAATCTGTCTTTGTTTATTCAACTATTTTATTAGCTTTTGAACTATGAAACCGGCGTTGTACAATACGTCTTAATATATATGTAATAAATAATTTACTACATCAAATTTCCGCAAATTTTCAACATCTCTGAGAAACACAGTGTCGGCAGGAAAACAGTCCATCAAGGGCAGATGTGTAGGCGTCGTTGGTAGGTTAACTACATTTACCATTAGTAATTTCTTCATGAGTGGGAAGTAATCTATTCGTATAGTCCAATGACAGTGTAGTTCTAGTCAATAAGAATAACGGACGTAACGGTCTGTATTGGCATTCAGCCTCCGATTGGACAATAGCTATTGTGTAATAATTACAGTCGTGCGGACTTTTATTTCAGTTTCGTTATTACCTTTAAGTTTGTCAGTTCTGCTATCTACTTGCGAATTAAAATGTCGATTGGTATCGTGGCTTCTAACGGAGTCTCTCAGCAAACCGGAGTGTAAAATATTAGGTCCGTGAGTGACCGGGTAATTATCTAATCAACGGTTATGCGATGATTAGATATAAACCGGTCACTCACGGACCTTACCCTACCTTTCACTTGCGGTTTGCCGGGAGACTTCGTTAAAAGCCAGGTTGCTCACAGCCACTTTAATCCGAAGACATAAACACAGAACTGAACTGCAAGAGAGCTAACTAGTCTAAGTGCGTGATTAGCAGTAACTGACGCTCAATAATATGGTCAGGTGCACAATGGTAAAAACGTAACGTGCACAATTGACTTGGATTACCCATTACTGTTACTCCTAATTATGACTTAGTAAAAAGTTACCGCACATAGAAATCAATCATAATTACGGCTTAAACAGTACTCGAAGTTACCTGTCCAACGCTCCCCCTTAATTCAATGTCAATTGTCCTGTGATATAACTTCACAATAATCCTGTTAGACCTGGTGAGCTTAATACCAATACGTACTATAGTAACGCGACGCAAAATGTGGAAAGTCGTAAATCGCAGTGATCCATATGAATCACCAATTCCTTGCGGAAAAGCAACTCGATCAAGTAGACCAATTAAACTGATGTAAAATGCTCGTACGATAACGACGTAACACGAACTTACAAACTAGAGTAATGATTACGACTACCAAAATGATAGCAATCCTGTAAGGTTGCTTCTTCGCGTGTAAATTACGATTACAACTAATAACTATGATCAGCCCACAATAAACGTTAATAATTGTAGTATGCCCGTTCGCGATCGACAATCGAGATGACTGCCTCGTCCTCCTCTTCCTTTCCGCTCTTGCCGCGTTGACCGATGGTGACTTGAGGTCACGCGCTTCAACTGCGCTCGAATTCAAATCGACGGAATCAATCGTCTCCTCCCAAATGGACACCTATATAAAGACATCGCCTGCAAAGAAAAGACTGACCCTCACACAAAAGAACATCATGAGCGAACTCAGCGCAAATTTGCGGATTTTCCGTCAATAAGGTTTATGGTTAAGAGTGATCATAAATTTACTAACCAAGTACTCAGATTGGTCCTTAGGTACATGTTTAGTTAATACATCTGCTATCTGCTTCTTAGTTCCTACTTTTACAAACCTTACTTCTTTATCACATTGTGCGTGATGCATGAAATGTAGTTCAAGTGGTAGATGCTTAGTGCGTGACCCTGACATTCCTCTCTCTGCTAAAATAGTTTGTGCGTTGTCCTCAAATAATCCTAATGGGCATTTCTGTGCTACTCCTAACTCCTCCGCTATATGTCTAACTGCTAACCCTTCACAAATACATTCTACTGCTGCGAAGATTTCCGCATCATTCGAGCTTAATGCAATCCGTGATTGTCGTTTCGATAACCATGCAATTGGGTCACCTCCCCATATAACTATATACCCTGTACGAGACTTTCCTGTCTTTTTGCACACTTTATGTGCCCCATCAGGCCATAGAGTAATTCCGGGATATGTCCTTGCTTCTTGCGATGATTTCGGCCCGTGAAATGCAATACCGCGAAATGAATTCACTAAGTACCGAAAAATTCGTCCCCAACATTGCATAAGTCACTCCGACGTCAACAGTCTGCATAACGCTAGCTGCATTAAAAGCTTGGTCTGCATCTGGTCTAGTCATCTTAGTCAAAAATAGTAACTTTCCAACTAAGCTAGGAATGGAATGCTTCCTAAGTGCACTAGATTCCTACATAGGTTCTGGCTCCTGTTCTGCGCTAGGCGTGCTTAGCGGGCGTGCGTCTGCATATCCTACGTCTTTCAAGATCTGTTTCTGATATCTCATCTGATGTAGTAAAATGCGACCTCCTTCCTGTTCTATTTCTATACCCTCAAACTCTTTCGCTACTCCTAATCGTTTTAGGGGATAGACCTTTTCTAGTTGGCTTGCAAACTTATCATACGCACGTTCATTAGGCGCCGAAAAGATTAGAGCATCTCTTATGGGTTTGTCTTTCTCAACGAGCATATATAGATCTGCGTCTAGCAATCGAGATCCTAACTCTTCTAACTTTGGGGCCAAGATTTCATACCAACGTCTGCCGGCTTGTGGGGCACCATACAGAGCTCCATCTATTCTTAATATCATGCCATCATGACCTTCCCTGTCTAAACCATCTGGGGCGTACGCGTAAACAGGATCATTCATTCTAGCATTCAAGTAAGCATTTTTGAAGTCTATACCATACAACTTGTGACCATGCCAAGCAGCTATCTTAGCTAAGAAAAGTAGTGATCGATGAACTGCACAAGGTACAATAGCTGATCTGGATT
The DNA here is from genome assembly GCA_019918135.1 of Paulinella micropora. Lineage (NCBI taxonomy): Eukaryota > Cercozoa > Imbricatea > Euglyphida > Paulinellidae > Paulinella > Paulinella micropora. The sequence goes on along the minus strand of WBZZ01007022.1, from coordinate 104,565 downwards.
ATAGCTGACTCCTGGTTCTAGCATATCTCCTCTCAAAGCTAATCGTGACTTGACAAACTTTCGTCCTTAATCATCAAGCTTGACTTTATGTACCCATGTCAATCTTACTATCTTCGACACTCCCTTCTCTTTTGCCTCCTTGGGGCTTACCCAGGTATAGGTGTTAAAAGACTTAAGAGCCTCTATCTCTTTATCTATGCCTTCTTTCAACTCCTTAGCTGTTAGCCCTTCGTCGACTATCTCTTTTGGCACACGTAGTGTGAGGTAGAGTAAAACTTCACTGCTATCCTCTCCTAGTATGCTTTCCTCAGACAACTTGGCGTCTTCTAGTTCACCGGGTGGATGGATTGGGTCTACTTTATACTTCTTGATTTCACTGTCTAACATCTTTTCAACTAGTCCGTCATCAAAAGATACAAAGTGACTTGGTTTGTGCTGTTTGCGAACTTTAAGTCTATCACCTTTCTCGCATGGCTTCAAAACTTTACCGGTTCATTTAGCCTCTTGCCAACTGTCTCTATACTCTTCCTTCGCCCATAGTTCACCAAAAGCTACCGCTGGTACAACTGCCTTGACATTTTCTAATGAGGCATATTCCTTGACTACCTTTTCAGTTGTGACTGGTTGTGTGTCCGGCTTTGCTGTCGTCCGTTCCTTTATTTCTCGTTTCCCTCTCACTATATTAGCTGTCGTGATTTTGTCACTTTGCTCCCATGTGAGGCCCTTGTTTGGCGCTTCTCCTTCCCTATATCCCCGGCTTGGGTGACTAGCTGAAGGGTCCTGCGCACTAAGCGATTCGATGGGTGTTACCCCGTCGTCCTGATCAACAACTTGGCTTTCGTTACAGTCAATGGGAAGACCGGAATCTGGACCAGTGTCGTCCTCAACTCCTTGTTTTTCCTCATACTCTTCTGACTCCCCCTGAACTTTATGTTCCGGTTCTGTCTCCGCTTGCTCAAGCTGTTCTGCATTGCTACTCCCTCAGATTCATCGTCCCATTGTACTCCTCTGGGTGGGTGTGCATCTTTTCCAACTATATGGGGGTTGAAACGCACGTTGCGTACGTTCGATATGACCTTGCGGCCATCCCAAACCCTGTAAAGCTCTTTGAAAACATCGTATCCCAAGAGCATTACACGTTTTCCCTTATAGTTTCCTTTGCCAACTTGCTTTCCGACATACATTACTCCCATACATCCTATTGGTTTCAGTTGCCGAATGGCCGGTTTGTAACCCAAACACTGCTCAAAGGGTGAAATCCCTTGACGTGGTCCGGTTGTATCTGGCAATATGTTGTGTAGTGTGGTAGCGGTGTGTTCCATTTCTGCCCAAAACTTAAGTGGAAGGTTAGCTTCATATCGCATAGCCCTAGCTGGCCCTGCTGTTATGTCATTAATTTTTTCAGCTATCGGATTTCCGTCTTTGTCTCCTGGTGCTGAAACTTTCCAAATAAATTGTAATGGCTTCCACCATTCGATTACTTCCACGGGGGCAACGAATTCGTTGTCACACGTGACAAGTTTGACCTTCCTACCGGTCTGTCGTTCAAACCACGCTACTGCCTGCTTAAGACACTCTACAAATTCGTTCGTGTGTCTTAAGTAAAAGTCTAAGATATAATTTAATTACTGGTATGCTCCGGGCTTCGCCCGGAGTTAACCGCCGTTAAAGTTCCGAGGAGACGTTTCGCTTTTACGGTAGTCCGGTCGGCACGGCGTAGCCGTGCCGGCGGTGTTTGATCCGGCGTCTGGTTAGGCCTAGGTTGGAAAGTTGGGAAGATCGGAAGATCTTCCCAACTTTCAAACTCCCGCCCACCCTTCCCTTGTTTTGTTTTGGTTTGTCCTTTGCTTCTGTCTGCTCTGGACTTCTGGTGGCGTTTTGGTGACCGCTGGTGGCCTCCGCTGCTTCCGCTCGCTCCGCCTTTGTTGATCTCCCTTGGACTGCTTTGGTGCTACCTTCGGTTGTTGCCGTGAACAACTAGTCACTAGGTTGGCCTGCTCGTTGTGCTTGGTGCATTCCCTTCTTTAGTGTAGGTTTGTTCCGGTCCTAGGGATTGTTCCGTCACTCTAAGGTTAGTCTGCCGTCCTCTCTCCCCTCCTCCGCCCGGTTTCTCTGTCAGGCTTTAAGGGATAGTATTATTCCGCCTTTTATTTTACCCTTCTTTCCCCTCCTCCACCCGGTCTTCTTAGTTGACTAGTAGAGCGTGCCGGTTTTTGTAATGTACGGTTTCGGTACTCAAGTTTTTAGGTGCGGCTGTCTGTGTTCCGAGTGGACATCAGAGCCGCCAACTGTTAGTGTTTTGCAAACTTAAGTCCTGAAATATTTGAGCCTAGCCCCTTTCCCTCCACACTACTCCGACAAGTTCGGAAGGTTTAGGCCAATAAAGCTTTTCTGTTCTCATTCTAAGTAAATTCGAAACTACGATACGGAAACTTTAACCTGAATAATCGTCTGTTACACAAAACTTGTAGTACTTGCCATTGATGGACATTGCTGCCCATGGTCCGGCTGTATCTACATGCAAAATCTCACTCGCATAACTAGCTCTCCTAATCCTATTATTCTTAAATCTGGGCAATTCTTTAGCATTACCCGTCATACAAGCTTCACAATATCTAACTAAATCTTCATTGCCGACAACTTTGCGACCCAATGCCTTGCCTAATGCATAGGTCTTCTTTATAGCCTTATGCCCGCTGCACTGATGCATGACGTAAATGTCTACAGGCTTCTTATTTGCACTCTTCTCTGGATACAGGGCATATAACACACATCCCTTACTCTCTCTATTCTCAGAAGCTTTAGCTACTTCACTCTTATTCTCTCTCCTCTTGGGGGTTCCCTCCCCATTTACCCCGCCTTTGATTTCTTTATCTTAATCTTGGGCTCAAATCGTTTGTTTATGTTAATAGGTTCGTCATATTCCATGTCCCACCGGTATAGCATTCCCGGCGTCATTCTCCCCCTGACAAACACGTCACTCTCTTTCACTCTTATGGGGTGCTTTAGAATAAGCAACTGCCCGTTCTGGTGAATAACAGATCTGTGGTAAAAGTGATCTATGCTGCCGGTTGAAACTATGTTCACAGGCACCCTTGGGTCGTACAACATTTCTTTCTTTACCATCACGGGTTTTCCTGTCCCATCAACACGGGTCAATCTTGCTTCTCCCTTCTGGTTCACTACGCTTTCTCCGTTTCCAGTGATCAGACTGACTGGGCAATATCAGAAAGGTTGCTTAATATAGCTGTCGTGCATGCTATGTCTCGTGACGATCCACTGTCCTGCAGTATCATCCTCTCTTTCTTGCTTTTCCCCTTACCTTCTGCTACCATCAGGTTATGCTCGATATCTTCCATTTTCTCCTTTTCTTTCTCTTTCTCTTTCTTGCTTGCCTCTCTTTCCTTTCTTTCCTTCTCTTCGTTCTCAGCTCTCTCTTCGTTGTACCGTTCCTCGTGCATCCAATCGTATTCTTCCCTCGCCTCTTTGTAATCTCTGTACGAAATTGGAAGTGATCTCTCTATTCTCATCTGTTCGTAATCCATAGAGCCCTCTGTGTTACCGGGGTCTTCGTCTTCTTCTTCTGACGCTCCGTCTATTTCCCTTCTCTTCGCATCAAATGCTGCCTTCTTTCTAGCTGCTGTCTTTGGTGTAAAGAATATGTATGCGTCTTCTGAGTGTAACTTGCCTAAATACGCCTTCAAAGATCCCTCTGCCAATACCTCGTTGTGAATCTGGGCTAAGTGAGGCATAGATTCCACTAACTGCTCTGCAAGAGCATTTTTGTGGTTGCATGCTAGGTCTAGAATACCATAATCCATTACGGATAGTATTTCTGTGTGGAACTCACTGTACTTGCCGTTCGGTTCGTAACATAACCCGTCTTTCACAGTTAGGTCTTTCAATCCATTCGACATCACAAACACACAACCGCTGTAATTCCTTCTTTTGGGGTCTCGGGTGTCCTTCACTGTGTCTCATCTGACAATCCCAAATCGCTCTCTTTCTTCAATGACTCTTCTGATGCAGCTTTCAAACGTGCTTCTCTCACTCTCTTGCTATGTGTGTAGTACCCGCAGCATGCGACAAAAACACTTCATTTATCGCCCAAAACATGTCTGTCAGTAGGTTGTCTGTCTCTGCTACCCTCACTCCATTCTCTCTCTTCACCTTCACTACATCACCTGTCTCCTCATCCATGATGCACGTATGCAGTGACTCAGCTAGCCTCTTTATATCCTCAAAGCTAATCAACTTGCCACTGTGTCCCCTCTTTTTACTGCTCCCCTCAGTAGTTGTGATTTGTTGACGCGTGGAGTTGTGCAAGTTGTGCTGTGGAGTGGGTGTTGTTTGTGTCTCCTGTCTATCCTCGTCTACTCTATCTACCGGGGACGGACCTTTTGAGGGTTGTGACGGGAGCAATGCCTTGCCTTCAGCTCTTTTCCCCTGTCGCACAGACACTGTTCTTGTAGCTTCTATCTCTGCCTTAACCTCCCCGGCCTGCGCTTGAAAATCTGGCATATCAGCACAGTCAGCCATGAATTTTTCTTCTCGCGGGTTTTCCGGTTTGATGACTGACTCGGGTTTTTGAGCCAGGAATCACCTTGTCCTTTTGTCTGGGTATTGCCGAGTCTTTTTGTGAAAGTTGCTGTGCTCTCGCCCCCTTGCTCTCCCTCGCTCTCTTCACTCTTTTCATCGTCTCTTCACTTGTGTACTCATTGGTGGGGGGTGGGCGGCATGATGGCGGGTGTTCCAGATCGATTTATGGGAATTGTGGGTCCTGCTTGTAGTGATAACCACACAGACTTGCATACTGCAACCTCTTGCTCATACTGCCTGCCTTACCTATGCTCCCACTTTCTCCATATTTCACACCACACCGCTTCCCCTTTGAGTTCTTCCCTACACATTGGATTGTGTTTCGTTTGGGATTGGGTGTCTGTTTGGTGGGGGTGATTGTGTGGTGTCTTGTGTTTGTTTGTCTCTTTCATTTGGAGGAGAGATTGCGGTGTCGGTTTCGGTTTCGTCGGTTTCTCTTTCTTAGAGGGTTGCGAGGAAGTTTCTCGCACGAGACTCTCGTGCTGTGGAGGAGGTCGGTTGGAGGGGTTGTAGACGAAGGGTTGAGGCGTTGATCACTAGTGAGAGTGGATGGTGAGGGGTTGGATGGGGGAATGCCTCCGAGCGAGTAGCGAGTCTGGGAGCTGCTCGATATTCTGACCCCCCCCCCCCCCCTCACGGACTCTTTCGGGTTGTTCAGTGTCGTTCTCTTTTTGCTCCCCTGTTTCACTATCCTCCCCTTCCGTTTCCTCTACTCTTTGGGCTGTGTTGCCCTCTTCTTGTCTCCATGACAATCAGTTCATAATCTTCCTCCTCTGAACTGTCGTCTTGTTCTGTGTTGTTGTTTTACCCCTTTTTCCTCACCCTTTTCACCTCTTATCAGAGTCACCCCTTTATCCTTTTTCTTACGAAACTTACTACCTTTGCTTTGGGTTTCTCTCTTGGGAGGAGCGGTGTTGTGGGGTTTATGGGTGCGACGACAGCTGTTAGACTTAGCGAGCTTAGGGCAAAAGCGTTTAGTGTGACCAGTCTCGCTGCAGTTATAACAAACTGCAGTGAGCCACCATTCCTTCCGTTCTGTCACTACCCCATCATGCTTGCCCCCGTGTTCACCTTTTTGTTTGTACTTGCTCTTCCCACTCTTCCTTCCCTCCTCTTCTTCCTCTCCTGCTAGCAATAAAGCTGCTCCTTCTCTGTATGCTTTATTACTATTCTTCCCTTTCTCATACTAGTTCTGTCTGTTGGTTGCCTCCCAAAGCACGTAAACCTCTCTAGCTGCCTCAACTATGTCGTTGTGCCTGGGTCGTATGGTTGATGCCATGCGATAGTGATCAGCAAAGTATTTAGCACCATAGGCTGGGTGCGTACTCAGCTTCTTTGTTGATTAGTCTTCTTCGAACTTCTCTCCTCTTAGCTTTTCAAGCCATTCTTTCTTCAGTAGGTACCTGGTGAGCCAGGCGTCTACGTCTTCGTTCTTTCTAGGAGCTCTCTCTGAACTTCTTTTCCTCCAAATATCTTGCTGCTCCGGAAATTTATCCGTATTTTTTCTTGATAATGCCGACTTTATCGAACGGATCTTGAGCATTTCGGCTTCTGAGATATGCGACAACTTTATAGTTAGAGAATGCAGTGGTGATGAGTAGCTGAAATAATTTACATCGCTACAAATATTTTTGCTCCCTCTTGTACGCTCTCTTCGTCACACTGTGTATGCTTTTCACTGCTCTCGCTTGTGCTCGTCTCGCTCTTCTCTTCACTTTTCCCTCCCAAGCTACCTTCTGCTCATTACTCCAACTCGCATAGTCTTTCGGCTACTCTAGTGTTTTCTTCTTTGGTCTTGTCGTCTTGTGCGTGATGATGTTGATGAGGATGATGCGTCTCCTGCTTTGTCTTCTTCCTCACTCTCTTCACTCACGTCTGGTGAATCTTCTTCAGTCGGTTCTCTTGGTTCATCTGCTCCCTCTGCTGCTCTCATACTACTTAAATCCAATCCGTATATTTCTTCTTAGCAGCTACTTCATCGAGAAATGCGTCTTTCACCATGTCCCCGAGAATTGTACTAATACCATAAGCATATTCCTCTAGCGGATAGTAAAATACTTGAAGATGTTCTGTGACACCGTCATAGACGGGTGCGTGAGATAAAAACTGTTTTCAGTTCGTGTATTGATGTGATGAACCATTATCCCAACGGCTCATGACCGATGATTAGGTATAAACCGGTCACTCACTGACCTTACCCTACCTTTCACTTGCGGTTTGCCGGGAGACTTCGTTAAAAGCCAGGTTCGAAGACATAAACGCAGAACTGAACTGCAAGAGAACTAACTAGTCTAAGTGCGCGACTAGCAGTAACTGACCCTCAATAATATGGTCCGATACACAATGGTAAAAACGTAACGTGCACAATTGACTTGGATTACCCATTACTGTTTCTCCTAATTATGACTTAGTAAAATGTTACCGCACATAGAAATCAATCATAATTACGGCTTAAACAGTACTCGAAGTTACCTGTCCAACGTTATGAGCCACTGGGAAAACGATTTTCAGCACCATGCGGTTAGCACGAGACAGTTAATGTCTCACACACCGGTGTTTAGCGGAAACAAAAAGGATTTGCAAAGTTGCTCTTACCAGATAGAGGAGTATGCATATTTATTATGGTTGCCGTATTAGCACTACTCTCGGAGACATGTTCCATTATGCATTTAAAGACCATAAAGCGGCGAAGACGAAATATGGATTCGATAGAGATCGAATGAGAAAAGCAGAAGAAATGGACGAACCGAGAGAACCACATGAGGTAGACGCACCAGACGGATCAGACGAAGAAGACGAAACACAACAACAACAACAACAACAACAGAGACAAAGATGCAGCAGAACACCAGAGCAAAAGGCACCGACAGAGAAACTACCAAACTGGAAAGATCTCACAAAGGAAGAGAAGAAAGCATGGGAAGAGAGAGCGATCAGAAGAAAGAAAAGACAGGTGAACGATGTCTCACATATGTGTTTGTTGCTGACCTCTGATCTCCTACGATCGTTGAGTAGTACCTTCCTTGTAGAAGGTGCTTTCAAATCGATCTGTCGACAGAGCACAGTGGCACAAAACTCGTGTGTGCAGTTTCCACTTGAAAGGAAAATTCGAATTGTGAGTTTGGACACGACCCCAGGGGATAAATACACAACGAACTCTTATTAAAAGATTCTATGACTGCAAACAGCCCTAACTCCTAATAGTAGGTGAAATACCTGTAAATAGCTGAGAGGTCACTTCGTTTATTTACGTAGATTTCTGTTAGGTAACAGGTTTGTAACTAATATATACATGTATTTAACCGGGTTATACGGTTAGATCCCGTATCATAACAAGTAATGCCAATCCACCTTTGTGGACCGAGTGGGTATATCTGCCCCCCCAGTTTTTGTTCCGTTCTTAATTACAACCATCCGTTTCAATCGTCCGTTACTGCTGGACATGGTATACTCATTAAAGTCATTCTTCGGTATATCGTAAGTCAATAGGTTATGAAGCCTTGAAGCGCCGTTGCGCTGGACCCCTTGGAGAGTGTCTCCAAGAACCGAAGAAAGCTTGCACCTACACCCAGAGGGACGTTGTCCTGTTCGTGTTTGGTGTCAGAGAAGAACTAATTTCTGTCTACTGTGTGTGGTTGATAGGTAACTGGAGTGGCCCTGTGCGAGTTGAGCTGAGTCTCAGCGCAGTGGGTGGTGGTTAGAGGCCGTTCGAGCTCAGCCAGCCAGCCCACCAAGGCGTCAAGAGTTCCCTGAGGAACGTTCCGTGGACAGTGGCGAAGGAAGGCAGACGTCCAGCTCCCAGTTCTGCCAGCAACGACGGTTTCCGGCAACGTTTCTCTGCTCAACAGTCCTGGCTTTGATCCTGTTTTGGGTTAGCAGTGGCCCGTTTACGTTCGGCCCCATTAGCAAAGAGCTCACTCATTCGTTTGGCGTCAGCCGCCGACGTTGGACTTTTTCCCCAGTGGGCTGGTCTGAAGGACCCCCCAGCTGTGGCAAGAAACCCCAAAAACCAACAGTTCCAGTCGTCGGGACAAGTGGCTTTGCTCCCCTTTTGCCGACGTTCGCTCAACAAGTCTCTGATCAAGTAGCTTGGGTAAGCACTAAGGTAAGAAATGGCCTCACATACTACCTACCTGAAAGTGAAACTATATCTAAAAATTCCTCCCTCTCAAGGAATATAAAAGACTTTAAGACGTATGAGACTACTTTGATAGCTGTCCTAAGATTAGTTAACCCATTGTTAATTCATTGCTTAGAGGGAAGAGTCATAGTCTTTCCCAGCACTGTCAAGAGTGAGTCTACACAGCTAACACCTTCCTCTAAATCACCAGCAGACATATCAACGTCACAGTCAGTCACATAAAGAGAGATAGAGGATGAAGAAAAGCAAGATCACACGAGGAGAAGAAGAGAGCTGAAAGATGAGTTGCTCGTACCTCATTTCCTCATGTCAGCTGAATCCGTACGCTATGGCATTGTTGCCTGAAGCAGAAGGTGAACCAGCAAAATTCTGGAAAGATATAGTAGACAAGTACAGAGGATTAGACGACATAGCTAAGGCAGGTCGATTAGACAAGCTAGACGCTATGCAGGGTCCTAATTCGATGAGTAGGGTAGAAACATGGCTTACAAAGTACAAGACACTAGTCAGACAAGTCGAGATAGACGAAGGAAGAGCAGAGTCTGACTATAAGAAATGTAAGAAGCTATTTAGACTCCTACAACACCTAGATCCCCTGTCAACCCTTTACACTACATGGCAGCACATGGATCACAGATGGGACTGGAAACAGCTAACCCTAAAGATAATACAGGTCACACAAGAGTACAACAACGAAAAACTATACAGGGAAGTAATAACACCACAAAAAGGAAAGCAGGTAGTGTTTAGTACAGTGTCGACGACGAAGGATTCTGAACTAAAATGCTACTGCTGCAAGCAAGCTGGGTATATGTGTTATGAATGTACGTCGACGTGTGTACGAACAGATTGCAGAGAGGAAAAACGAGGTGTCAGACACACAGGTAGTGATTGCTCTTTCATTAAAAGCATATCAGCAAGACAGGGAAAGACAACTAAGCCTAAGTCAACAGAAAGACCACGTAAACCCACTCACAAGGATAGCTCTTCTGACAAGTCTAGCTCTAAACACAAGCTAAGGAAAGGCAGCACAATGAACAAAGAAAAGGGCCTAGGAAAGGTAAGTTCATTTGTGTAGGTGAGGAGCAGGAAGAGGAAGAGAACGAATCATCACAAGACGAGAAAGAGTCAGTAGCCCCACTAGAGGATGAGGAAGTAGAGTCACCAGAACAGTCAGATCAGGGTAGTCAGAAAGATGACGACAATGAAGAGCTACAACTCATACAGTGGATACACATGAATGTGGAAGTGAAGAAGAGGGAGAGTAAGAGCAGGCCTCAGACCAACCCTATCCCTATTCCCATCCCATATACTCATCGGCAAGTTAAACCCCTAGCTAGACCCCCACAGAAGTTTAGAGGGATTGACTCCAGCATCTTTCACGTCCCATACTTCTCTAGCGACTTTTTGCTGAAATACACATTACTAGAAGCACAGAGTAGAAATTCAGGGCGCGATCTCTCGTTAGTTTTGACAGAGCTTTTTGGTGTTGTCCCCACTGATACTGTCCCCTTAGAGCCAGTTAATCTTAATTATGCTAAGGTTTGGAGATCAAGAAAGATTGAGACACCAGAGGAGTTTTTGATCCCTGATAACAAGAGATGCGAGGGCATAGTCAGAAAGACAGGCAAGCGATGTAAGTGGACCTTAGGCCTTTGTAGAAAAGGAGGACCGGCAGCAAGCGCAGCCTGGAGGCTGATTAGGTTCAAAAACTGTGTGTTTCATCAGCCAAAACTCAGACCAGACTCTGACAAAAGCCCTAAAATGACACAAGAAGCGAAAGCCCTCATGATAGCCGCTCTAGCTAAGATAAGAGACCCCGTACTATACGATCGTGTTTACAAAGGGATACCAAGAGATCAGGATGGATGTCCTTTGCCCCCAACACACCTAGTAGCGATCTCTAGCAATATTCCAGCAGATGAACTCAAGGTAGGAACTATGGCCTTATGCGTGAACAGTGATAGGCCTAGATCACCTCATGTAGTCAGAATGGATAGTGCTCAGCCAGTTAGCACAGCACCAGCAGAGGCTAGTCAGAGTGAGAGCTTAGACGAAGGAATAAATGATACAGCAAGAACCGACCGATCAGAGAGAGAAGATGAGGATGAGGATTCCTTTGAACCTACCCCGGGAGATTGGACAAACCCAGACATCAGTCAGTATGGTCAATTCCCAAATAGGTGGATGTCCCCTTCATATTATCTCACTGAATCGGAACTTAAGGAGATAGGATACGAAAGAAGAATAGCTACGGAAACCCCATATACCCCAGGTAGTAAGAACAGGGTAGACTCAGATGACAGCGGGGGAGAAACTGTTATCAGACGACAGGGAAAGAGTAGCTATAGGTCCTACCTTGATTTTAAAGAATTGCCATCATTACTCCCAGCACAGGCGGCAAGCTGTAGCTCTAGTAGCACAACAGGGCCTCTAGCTGCTAATCAAGCTAGTAGTAACAGTAGTACAGATCAGTCTACCTCTGCTAAACGCCCCATAGGTAGTGCAAAGAGTAGTACAGAGCCAGCCAGCGCTAGTACACAGGACAGCGGTAGTGTTCCTACGGCTAACACCAGGGCAACATCGCCGCCGCACAATCAACTGGGTAGAATAGAGAGTTACTTCGCTGAACTGTTTGATGCCATTCACCGGGGGAGTTTCCCAGTCGACTTCAGATCGGCAGGAGCATACAACCGGGATGAAACTATAAAAGTCTTTTATTCAGGTTTACTTACAGTCATAGAACAGTATGTAGTAAACATGTGTATAAGAAGTGAGGATGTAGACGCTACCCAATTTTCCATAAGTTTTCCTTATATCGCTTATACTAATTCGCACCCTTACATTCAAGAGATCTTAGGTCCTGTCCCCAGACCAAGCCCGATTGAAGAGCTGGGAGCTGAAGAAGAAGATGAGGAAAGAAATGAAGGTGATAGTATCATGCACAATGCACATGCTATGGTCAATCTGTCCAGAGATAGCATAGTTGACGATAGTGCTTGTAGCACAAACATATCACCCAACAAAGAACTGTTCACTAATCTAGTGAAAGGACAGGCCAAATTCAGAACAGCTAACAGCATAATAACTACGTCCCTGAAAGGTCAGATGTCAGTGCAGTTAGCGGGAGTCGGAGAAGAGATAGACGTAGTTGCTAGGAATGCGGTGTACAACCCAGATCTGCCATACACCCTGATATCTACCGCCACTTGTGATAATTCAGGATAGACCCCCTAGAGGACGAGAAGTTATAAAGGGTAAATTGGAATAAGGATCCACCAGTCCCAAAGTCTCGTACAGCAGGGGGAGATGTTGAGAACAATCAAGAAAGCGGGATCGTCGACGCTATAGAAATAGAGGGATCTGAAGTGGGAAATTATCCTAGGAAACAGGGTTTGCCCATTTCGGGTGATTCTAGGTCTTCTGTAGTTGTGGAAAAAGAAGTTGTGGTAGTGGAAAGTGATAGTGATACGGATGCCGAACAGTTGTCCCCACCAGTCACCACACAAGTCCATGATCCGGGAGGAAACCCATAACCAGAAAAAGAGAGTGTCAGTACACCGCCAGTCAGTTCGATAGCCTTCCCCAAAGCAAAGAATAGGAAGGCAAGACTGTCGAACCGACTCGACCCATTACAGGGAGTTGAAGTAGCAGTTCCTGCCCCAGAATTTGGAGGAAAATGGGCTCAGACTCAATATGGAGAGCAGTGGCGCACACATATCAGAAAGGGACGTGCCATTCGTCCAGGGGGAGCTTTGAAAAGCAATCTCAGGAAAGATGGAACCTACGCATTACATAGACTTCGGAGAGGGTAAAGCAGAGAGAATGTTAGATAGTGAGATAGAGAAATATAGGATTATTTCAGTCGGTACGACCAGTCTTAACAACCCCCCAGAAGTCAGCATAGAAGCCCCAGTTGTGCCCAAGTTGGACGAAGGATAACAAAGTCAGTCAGTATTATCCCCAAATAAGCCCAACCCCGCTACTTTTCGTTCATGGACGCAGGGTGAGATATCAGACGATAATCTCATACCTGCGGGACAGAAGAGAATCAGACCCCAGAAGCAACCAGTTGCTCCTTTAGTTAGCGTAGCACCAGCTACCGTAGCGTCAACACAACCACCACCCATATTGACTGCCGCAAAATTGCTTGAGGTAGTGCCCAATTTTGCTCATAATGCTTGTTTTTACTCTGCCATTGAACTGCCTCCCGATATCAAACCACAAGATAAGAAGGCAGCAAGAGAGAAAGAGATAAAACATCAGGAAGAGTTGAAATCGTTCGAATGGATGAGAGAGACAGAGGCGAGGAGAAGTGGCAGCAAAATAATAACACTAACATGGGTAGATACGGTAAAGCCAGACCCTAAAGGTGGTACTTATTGCAAGGCCAGAACAGCAATAAGAGGAGATTTAATGGAACCTGGCATTCATTTTAATGCTAAACGTACATATTCTCCTACTGCTCATCACCGCACATTTCTCACGTTTGTTGCGCACGCTGCTGTTCATAACAGAGATTTGAGGCTTGTTGACTTTGTCAGTGCATATTTGCACGCTATCATGCCTTACACCATCTACGCACATCCTCCACCTGGTTTTGAGCGTGTTGGGTGGGTGTGGCTCATTCTCAAAGCGTATTACGGTCACCCTGAATCAGGACGGCTTTGGTACGATGTTCTGAATGAGATTGTGGTTAAGTTTGGGTTCAAGCCCCTTGCAATTGAAAAGGCATTGTATGTAATTGGGAAGAACAACAACCCACTGCACACCACATTGATCACATTTAATGTACATGATGGATTGCATGTAGCTAACAAGAAAGAGCACATTGAGTTAGTTAAGTTCTTCCAGAAAAGTGGTTTGAGATGCAAGGACCTCGGTGTTGCCACATCGTTCAAATACATTTCGCTCGATCATTTCGAGAACGGCATGTACACCAGAGGATTTATATTCAAGCCGTGTTGCTCAAGCTTGGCTATGACGGCGCTATCCCCGCCAAGTCCCCCAATACCTCTGATGTTGTCCACTCAAGCCCGGACATCCCATTTTAGAGTATGATCTTCGTACTCTTATTAGTGTCTTACTTTTCGTAGCAGTCAACACTCAGCCTTTGATCGTTTGTGCTCTGAACATGGCAGCTTTGGATATGGTTCCGAACCCCCCTCGTGCGTATTCGCGTATCGATAAGATCTGCAGGTTTTTGGTTACTCCTCGTTGGATTTTCTTTCGTAGAGCGGACAAAACTATCACTTCGATATGGAGTTACGCTAAGCAGGGGGAGCGTAAGCACAGGCAATTTTCCGGGTCGCCCGTGATGGAATCGTTTCAGGACATTGACCCTACTCATTTAGCTCAGAACTCGGTCAAGCTCGGTGAAGGGGAAATTCCAAAGGAAATCCGGCAAAAGACCCCTGTGTTCGGTTATTGCGATTCCCATTTCGCTTCTCGTGTTGAGGACAGAAGATCTCGAAGTGGCTTCATTTTCTTCTTTCATTTGACCCCGATTTCAGTTTTATCTAAGTTGCAGTCCGTTGTTGCCAATTTGACTGTCGAAGCTGAGATTATAGCCACAAATGAGGCGGTTAGGGAGGCAGAGGCCATTCGGAAGGTGCTGGTTGATATGGGTTATTCACCAGGAATCATCCCGATTCTTGAGGATAACTCTGGAGCTATATATATTTCGTTGTCAGCCAGAGGCCTTGGTGAGAACCGTACTAAACATATCGCGGTGCGTTTTCATTATTTGGTTGATAGATGCCGTGCAAAATCCGTGCAATTGTATAAAATCGCGTCGAAGAAAAATTTAGCGGATTATCTGACTAAGTCTCTTCCATGTACGCAATTTTCGCCAATATCCGGGTACGTCGCGGTTGAAATGCCATCAGAATAGCTTCTTTGTTGTATCATGCATACTGCACTGTGCGTATATGACATTGTCTGTGTATTTTGCTCTTGTCTGCTTTACTGTCTAAATACGTATCAACTAAAACTCACTTTGCTACGTAACACTCCGAAAAGTGAGGGGGAGAGAGAGCCACCACTATTGTTTTGCTTTTATTGCGACATTAGAAGTTTATACATGAAATTTAGATTATATCGCGTGTGTCGATGATCTATTTTGCTATATAGACTTAATCGAAGTTAATGTTATAATAATAGTATAATAATAGTTATAGCCTTACATATAGATAGTAAACTAAGAAGACCCAATGGCCACCATGTAGCTTGTACTATGGTTTTAGTTTTGTTAGCATAGCTAAATTGTAGACATAGTTGTCAACGTGATCGGATCGCTCATATTTCTTGGTATATGCTTGTATCCTATGACAACCGTCAGATGTAATTAGGTAATTCACGTTAAGTAACAACCTTAATATTATTGCCTTCATGTTTATGTTTTCTGATGTAATGTTGGTAATGCTGCGCGTTAGACATAGAATTAATTCAGAATGTTGTCATAAGTTGTTACTTGGTTACATGTTTATCTATATAGTATAATATATACATATTACAAGCAGGCGCTTCAGGCAGGGAATCGGCATGTTTATAATTGCTTTTGTAGGCTGGTCACGGCCCAGCATGTTTGTTTGTTGCCCTGCAGTTGACTTAT
The DNA here is from genome assembly GCA_019918135.1 of Paulinella micropora. Lineage (NCBI taxonomy): Eukaryota > Cercozoa > Imbricatea > Euglyphida > Paulinellidae > Paulinella > Paulinella micropora. Next base: position 89,212 of record WBZZ01007022.1, on the reverse strand, counting down.
GGGAATCGCTATTATGATTTCGTTGCTATTACATAGTCTTTACCTGCTATGTATATGATATGTTTATCATGCTTGTTAGGCTGTATAGTAAGTATTTATACCTGTTTTCGTTATTCCATTATTGTATGTGCATCATATATATGTGCGTTTGCTTCCATTTCATTTGTAGCCCTCATGACACTCTGCACGTTATCATTTGTGACTTCTCATTGATGAGGTTGTACTGGCGTGTGCAGACGGGTTATTACGGGGTTGCGGATTTAACGTAAATTTACGCTCATTTGATGTTTTATGTTTTGTCTCCATTGCAGGGATCCTGACAATGCTCGCCTTGTTGCATTTCGCCCAATCTTTCATTCTATCTAGTATGAAAAATTGAGTGCAAACGCCTAGGTCAATTTATCTTTATAAGTATACATCATGTTTATACTTTATATGCTATGGCCAGTATAGCGCATATTTTTCTAATTTCTATTATTGGGATCAACTCATATTTGCACATCGACAGTTATCATATTATGATATATATTGTCACAGATTAGAGTCTCTCCTTGTAATAAAATAGAAATAATTCAGTTCCTGGGAAGGCAGTTTAACGGTAGTTAGATTAAGGCATAGCACTTGAGGGGTGCGAGAGCTCTACCACCGACGTCACACTGCTAACATGGGACTAAGGTGCGTAATCACGCGTACCTACGCTATGGACCGGGGCATAGCTTCGAATGGGATAACCCTAGCGGAGCCGATTTATCTACTTCTACGAGAGGTGAGGGAGTGGATAGTAGATAGGTGTAATAATTATTAATTTCACATCATTTTTGTCTAATACATATTTCCACAGTGCTGGAAGGATTATCTTTAATTATGTCACAGTTTATACCTAATCTAAAGTAATCAGGGGAGTGTTAGGTAACAGGTTGGTAACTAATATATACATGTATTTAACCGGGTTATACGGTTAGATCTCGTATCAGAAGTAATGCCAATCCACCTTTGTGGACCGAGTGGGTATATCTGCACCCACAAAGTGTGTTCAGTTATTGTTCAGTTCTTAATTACAACCATCCGTTTCAAATCGTCCGTTACTGCTTGATATAGTATAATCATTAAAGTCATTCTTCGGTATATCGTAAGTCAATAATTTCTACTTGTTTGCAGACTTGGTTTGCAAAATACAATATTGGTTGAACGTAGATTGTAAGTTGTTGGATGACACTTGAAGATGAATGTACGATGTACTTGAAGGAGGGCTTCAAGTTTAAGTTATTGGTGTTCAAGTGGAAGTCCGAGATTTTCATTTGGGAAATCTCTCTAAGTCATGATCATCATCATGTAAAAACCTACTACTCGGGTGTGTACGGCAAAGATGATTTTTCTGTTCTCTTGACTGTGTTCCCCAAAATTGACTGTAAATTGTAGTTTTTCGGGAAATCATTGAAAAAAGGCAATGAAGAATGGGAAAATGGTAATTGCTGTAAAAACTTTGATTAAATAGTTTGAAGTCATTCCTGGACGAAATCGAAAGCTAGTTAGTGAAGTCGAAACATCGTGCAGAGGAGAATCTAACGGATTGTTCAAAAACAATAAAATGTCAACGGTAGTGATTTTGGCTTGTTAAAGTGCTCAGTCTGATATGTATTAAAGTGACGCTTGGAGCAGTGATAAGTAAGTTGAGTCACCGGTAACGCATGGGAGACGAATAAACAGGCGGAGAGCATCTCAGTGCAGTCTACATCTTAAGTTTCTCAATCCTCCGAAATCTCATTGGTACTAGTAGTCTAACAACTACGCTATCAATAAATATATTGTATTCTTTTATACCTTTACCGGCAAAACGAACCTTACAATACATGAGGGAGGAATGCGCGGTTAGCAGAATCTAGGATGTGATGAGAGCGAAGCAGAGATCTCAACATGTTTGTCTTGATTATCTTGTATTATTAAATTTAATTCATTATTCTAGCTTAGCGTTATATATGTAAATTGAATTTAATCACGACCACAGAGGCTTGACTCTCAGTCAGTCCTCTTAAAGGTCCCGACTGCGGACAACTGGCAGTAAGTACAGATATTTACATGAGTCTGCGATGAATGATTATGAGATGGCACAACTGAAAGCTGAGCAGAGTTTTCACAAAAATTCTACCAAGTTACCATGCGTTGGAAGCTCGTTTAGGAGGCAGTGGGGGCGGCTCTCTTCTTGAGGCTGATGTCAAATCATGGTTTAGGTCAGGTGATATTAACAGCAATGAATTCTCACTTGCATCAAAGAAATTCTGCCTTTTTCTTAAGGCAGGTTGGGGAGGTGGTCTGCGCTTTTGTTGTGACCCAGGCCGATCAGAATCCGGGGACCTGGAAGAAGGACTGAGATGAACGAACGTGCATGACTCAGAATTTTCGACAGGGTCAAGTCTGGTTTGTGTAGGAGTGACTTCTCCAGCGGACGGTATATCTGACATAGATATTGAAGCATCCGAGTACATAGAAAAGGCTGGAGATCTTCTTAAGACACCAGAACTAATGGGAGCATTGCATCGAGGTGTTATAGACTGCAACGGCGAGCGTTGAGGTACTGTATCCTCATCAGACCGTTTGATTACTTGTAAAGAAGATAGAGGCTTTGAAGACAGGTAACGCTGCTCCTCAGAGAACGAGGAACAATCGGTAGAAAAGAAATGAGGCACATTGTCTGGAGTTGCGCAACTATTGTTACACGCAGGGCTCCAGCCGTGGAACGTGCGCTTTGGACATGGGTGCTCATTAGCAGGACCAGGAGCCGGAGAGAGGGTATTTCCGGACGATACGCTACTGGCATCTTTTTCGGAATTTCCAGATGAAACAAGGGAAACACAACGCTGTGTAGACAAAGTTGCAGAGGCAGGAGAGGGATGACGATGAAAAGAACCAGGAAGGGAGGCTGACAAATTTGCTTGATTTTCATGTACTATCGAAGTCTCCCTAGTGTCACCTCTGTCATCGTCCAGCTCGTCCTCCTCGCTAATAGGTCCAGTGTAGACCTTTGTGGGCTTCCTTGCAGACGCTTGGTGAAAACTCGAGCTTTCTGATGATGCATCAGATGAAGTGAGCACTTGCCTGACATAATTTCTGCCTAAAGGCGACGACCCAACCCTTCTGCTACCACCACTTCTGTGGACTGTCTCACTAGAGACGGAAGAGAGCGATGCTACGGGTGTACTGAATCCTGAACTGCCATATCCCCCTGCCCGACGTCGAATGGCGGAACCCAGTCCAGAAGTATGATCGCAACGCATGATCCGTTCGCCACTGTAAGGGCCTGCGCCAGCACTAGGCGGTGTATCGATCATGCGTAAGCAAATTTGAGTGTGCTCCTCCGCCTTTGACTCGAGTTCTGTCTGCCTGCGAAAGGAAGAACTCGAGGGTGGGAGCAGTGAAGATGTGGGGCTTGGTCTGATGACGGCTGGAGAGGTCTGAAACGGCCGCGTTTGCTTCACAACTTGCTCCGAGTGCTTCTTCAATTTCTGATAAGCAGATTCATTTGTGATCATTGTCAAGGCGATTCACTCTATACCTGGACGTCCATCTTGATTTTCTGCAGCTCTGATCGACGTTGTCGGGAACCCTATTTGTTAGATAGCATTTTTGAAATTTGTAACGACGTTTGATGTTTGAAAACCTGTGAACCTGGTGGGCTTAAAATAGCTCTTGACGCGTCCACCGTTTTGCCCCTCGCTCTTGTGATGCTGTTATACAAAGAGCTGCTACTAAAGGAACTGCTTCTGGCGAAAGAGTTGCTTCTGCTGTAATCGATACCATTGAATTTTACACCCTCGTCCACTCCCAGGACCGACTCCAAACCCTTGCTGTCCTTACCTTTGCTAATTTTGCCCACTCTTGTTCTTCCCAAAACCGACTTGAACAAAGTTCTACTTCCAGGTGGTTTAGTGGTCTTGACAGCTGGCTTTGGAGCTTTGGACTTGATTGGTCTGAAACTGCCTTTGCTGGAAGGCCGAACAAAGACGCTGTGGGGTCGAGGCATAGCTGGACTTTTCGACCGTGCTGCCTTTTCCTTGGTCAGGTTTGTTTCAAAATTGTTTAGAGGATCCAGCATCCGCAAGACTGACTCTGCATGCCTAGACAACATTCAGTCTATAATATGCGTTTCGAGCTGTGACGATACAAAACATTTTGCAGCACTCAAATAAGAAGGGTACCTTTGGCGCACAGAATTTATGAAAACAACAGGAATAGATCCTAGTTCCTCTGCATAGCACAGTCTGATAAGCTGCTCGGTGTCTATATCCACCGCAAGAGAAAAACTCTGCTTTTCCTCGATAAGATCCTATATTCAATTGAAATTCACAACTAAGCATTTTAGACGATTCGCACAAACAGCAGCACGAACCTCAAAGCTCTCCGCCTGCAGAACGCGTGAGCGATTATTAGACACGATCGCGAGACCCAGGCGAAATAAAAATTGTATGCCTTCCAAGAATAAACAGTCCCAGACCCTGAAATAAAGACACGCGTCCATTTTGCACATTTACTAAACCGTTGTCAACCACTTTACCTTTCTAAGGTTTCTGTCGGCAACGTAGTAGAAAATAAGGATAGAAACCAGGGCCAAGTGATAGTATCCAAGGGAATACATAGCTCTTGAAAAGCTGCCCAGACCTAACGGAGAAACAAAGACACAAAGTAGACAATGCGTTAAAAGTACACGCAAACATACACACACGCGCAACCAAGATGGCAAGAATGCAATAATAGAGCTGCAGAAATGTAATCAAATTTTCAGAGTTTGAAATCTTAGATGTGTGGACATTGCCATACATGGCTCAGCCCCTGGTCTTTACCGACCGACTTCGTGAGCTATGACACAGAATCCAAAAATTAAGAAAATCTCAACAACCTTGATGAGAGCAGCAAATTTGTAATTTTAGCTTTGAAGAATATTGGATCAGGAAATTTACGTCAGGCATTCGTTCTTGGAACAGCTCCAGGAAGACGCGCTGGTCGATGTGCGATCCAGCCAAGTTATGTTGATAGTAAGAGACCACCTACAAGGGTTGGAATAATACGACTTAGTCAACACGCATGCAGCCAGAAGAGAAACAAAGAAAAAATGCAGAGAAAGAAAGAAAGAAAGAAGACCAAAAGGAGGAAAAAAACAGGAAAAAAGAGAAGAAGCATGATAAAAAATATATATATAACAACAGCAATCATGATAATATCATGATAATAATGATAACAGTAATAACAATAGCAATAGCAATATCAATAATAATAATAATAATAATAATAATACTATATCTGAGGCGTACTGATGCAGCTAATGGCATATCCTCAACGGACATAAGCCTCCAATACCCTCGTTCGAGGTCCTCCACCCCCCCGTGTCAGTCTCTCGCCTGATGATCGGGGCCACCGATGGAGCTCCTGAGGGCAAGACTGCACTAAGCCGAGGTTATTCCGCAGTCCCAGCAACCTCTTGCAAGACGTCACCGAATGTGCAAGTGCATACACCAAGCGCGGTTGCTAGAGCTGCCTCGAAACCCCACCCATAACAATCTGGTGTCTGCTGGGTCCTGGGCTATCAACCAGCATATGCGGAGTTTAAGATCTTTTACGCGCGCAACGACCCTCCTCCCCAGCATCTACCACCAAAGGGTTATGAGTTGGCGTCACAGTTTAACGCCTTGAGGCCATTGGGCTGGAACTCTGTTTAGCAAGTGTGACTAGGTTTTTTCATCGGGATTTCCCTCAAATATGTCACAGTAATAATAATAATAATAATAATAATAATAATAATAGGCTTCCTCAGACTATAGCATCAGATCCAGATCCTGGACATGTGCCTCCATAATAATAATAATAATAATAATGATAATAATAATAATAATACCAATAATACTAATAGTGCTTCTCTGTCAATGGCGGATGCAAATCTGCACATGTGCTTCCATCGTCTCACCAGTGAGGGGAGTTCAAAGATTGACTGATAGCTCTAATGACAAAGTCATCCCAAAATGAATACCTGAGATTGCTCCAAGGCTGTAAAAGTTGTACATGTGAGAATGATAGGAAAAGCGACCCTGGGGAGGAGGGGGGTGGGGGGGGGGGGGTGGCGCGCGAAGCGCACCGCAAACCATCCTTTCAGGTGTTGGCGCAGCGCCTAGTTCTTCTTCTTCTCTTTCTTCCTTCCTTCTTCCTTCTTTCTTCTTTCTGTTTCTGCTTTCTGCTTTCTGCTTTCGTCTTTCTTCTTTCTTCTTTCTTCTTTCTTTCTTCTTTCTTCTTTCTTCTTTCTTCTTTCTTCTTTCTTCTTTCTTCTTCCTTCTTCCTTCTTCCTTCTTCTTTCTTCTTCTTCTTCTTCTTCTTCTTCTTCTTCTTCTTCTTCTTCTTCTTCTTCTTCTCCTTCTTCTTCTCCTTCTTATTCTTATTCTTATTCTTATTCTTATTCTTACTTCTTTCTTCTTTCTTCTTTCTTCTTTCTTCTTCTTTCTTCTTTCTTCTTTCTTCTTCTTCTTCTTCTTCTTCTTCTTCTTCTTCTTCTTCTCCTTCTTCTCCTTCTTCTCCTTCTTCTTCTCCTTCTTCTTATTATTATTATTATTATTATTCTTATTATTATTATTCTTATTCTTATTCTTATTCTTGTTGTTATTCTTATTCTTATTCTTATTCTTATTCTTATTCTTATTATTCTTATTATTATTATTATTATTATTATGGACACCGTGATAGCCCAGTGGTCAAGTTCTACCATCTGGGCCCTGTCGCCAGTTCGATTCCCGTCGGTGCCACCAGTATTTTCATTGAACATACCGGTCCGTCTGGACCAGTATTTTCATTGAACATACCGGTCCGTCTGGAAGTGTTGGAACTGCCCTTGCGGGGGTGTCATTACAGCCTATCGTCAATTCTTCGTACTCCCCTCACGGGTGAGACGATGGAGGCGCATGTGCAGAAATGCATCAGCCATTGACAGAGAAGCACTATTATCATTATTATTATTATTATTATTATTATTATTATTATTATTATTATTATTATTATTATTATTATTAATGGAGGCACATGTCCAGGATCTGGATCTGATGCTATAGTCTGAGGAAGCCTATTATTATTATTATTATTATTATTATTATTATTATTAATGGGCACATGTCCAGGATCTGGATCTGATGCTATAGTCTGAGGAAGCCTATTATTATTATTATTATTATTATTATTATTATTATTATTATTAGGGAGTACATAGGCCATCGGTCCTTTCCATGGGCTGATTGGTATAAAGCTCCTAGAGTAATGTTCTATGCCGTCACTTCCTTTATTCCACCGATTGGTGTGGAGACTTTCCTTATGGAATGGAGGACTGGATGCACATGGCCTTTTGGCTCAGCAATTGGCAGGAGATACACTATTATTATTATTATTATTATTATTATTAGTATTTTCATTGAACATCGGTCTATTTCTGGACCAGTATTTTCATTGGACACCGCGATAGCCCAGTGGTCAAGTTCTACCATCTGAGCCCTGTCGCCAGTTCGATTCCCGTCGGTGCCACCAGTATTTTCATTGAACATCGGTCTATTTCTGGACCAGTATTTTCATTGAACATACCGGCCCGTCTGGAAGTGTTGGAACTGCCCTTGCGGGGGTGTCATTAGAGCTTATCGTCAATTCTTCGTACTCCCCTCACGGGTGAGACGATGGAGGCGCATGTGCAGAAATGCATCAGCCATTGACAGAGAAGCACTATTATTATTATTATTATTATTATTATTTTGGGGGGCACCAATACATGGTTGGGTGTCACCGCCACACGGCGGGGTTGGGGCCGTTGGCAGCTTGTTATGAGGGGTACATAATCAGTGCTCCACTGATTCATGAGACGGGAACTTTTACTGAGAGAAGCTCTCTCACCACGCTTACGGCTCTTGGCTCGGGGTGGCCTCTGGTATCACTCGGGGTGAGTGCGGGGGGTGGGGGTTATCTGAGGGAGGGGGTTGGGCTCAGTGGGTCACTGGACAGGTTGGTTAACTAAACTACTGTCGGTATGAGTGGGTATGAAGGCGACAGGCCCCACACATTTCCACAAGCCTTGAAATCACTCAACTGCCACAGTAGCGACTGCCTGGACGCGGGGCTCCTGACTCACCCTCTCTCCCAGAACCCCTCGTGCTCACTTTGCGGATGCCATGGGGATGCTCTGGCGGAGGGTCGGGACGTGTTGGGTGCATGTGACCGGGCCTGTCACTTAGTGTTCTCGGTAGATGACTCTTTTGTAGCTTCTATCGGACGCAGGGTGGCTTGCCACGACACCTCAATGATGCATAGTACGTCACGTCTCTGGCCTGGTTACGGGGGCGGGTAACTGAGGCGGGTTCCTGAAGGCTGGTTACGGAAGCTATGTTATTGTTGTTGGGTTCCTGGCTGCTATGTTATTGTTGTTGGGTTTCTGGCTGCTATGTTATTGTTGTTGGGTTCCTGGCGGCGTACATGTTTATGCTTTTTTAAGGGTTAAGCTTTAAATAACCCCACTCGGGTCTTCTTTTATCGAGCTCACTCTTCGTGCTCATCCTGCGGATGCCATGGGGTTGCTCTGGCGGAGGGTTATTCGGTGGTGGGTACACGTGCACGGGCCTGTCACTCTGTGCTCTCGGTAGATGACTCACTTGCAGCGTTTATCGGACGCAGGGTGGTTTGCCACGACACCTACCTCGATGATGCACAGCGGGTCCTGCCTCGTGCCTGGTTACGGATGCAGGTGAATGTTTGTGTGTATTCCTATACATACGTACACGTATGCTTTTTAAGGGTTGAGCTTTAAATAACCCCACCTGGGTCCTCATTTATCGAGTTTACAACTCGATCAATGCGGCACCGGGGTCCCATGCCACTTATGTCAGGTTCTTATGCGAAGAGCGCGGCCGCTAGTGCTGGCCCTATGGGTCAAGGCGGTAATCCTTCAGGTTTAGACGTTCCCCGTGGGAGTGCGCCTGCGGGTGGCGATGGCTACTCGGCCGGGGTGGGGTGGTCGAGTGCTCGCGTACCTGACGGGCAACCTGAATCACGTAGAGCCAGCAATCCTGCTGCATCTCGATCACCCTCCCCAACCTCGGAAGAGAAGTCACGTCCGGAAAGGTCTGGTCACGGCGTGTGGCAAGCGGTACCGCCACCGAGGAGGTGGCGGAGGAAGGTACGAAATGAGCTGGATAAGAGATGTTGCATAGTATGGGGGCTATCGCATGTCTCTCAGACAGTGGTCATGGCGCGAGAGCTCCGAATTCTCGGTCTCGGGGAAGTCGAGGTGGAATTCGCGGGCAGAGGTAGCGGGCGGCATTTGCGATTAAATGTGCGTCTTGTGAGGAGGCGGAGAAGATGGTGCGGCTGCTGCGGGAGCGTAAGTTCTTCACGGGAAAGGTTCACGTTGCGACGGGTAGGACTTTCCGGGAAAGAGAGAAGCAGCGGGCTGCACGGGGGGGTGCCCAGTATGTAGAGATGCAGAGGGAGCTTCGCAAGCAGGGGTTTGGCTACTGGGTGCTCGACGTGGAAGTCGACGAGCCCCAGGGCGAAGCCTCAAGCGGTGAATCTCCCTTGGCGGAGTGGGGAGGGATGCGGGAGCTGGAGGAGCTGGGGCGGAGGGTGCAGGATGGGCCGTGGAGGGTGGCGGAAGGCTCCAGGCGGGCTCAACCGAAGCGCAGGCATCGGCACCAGCTTCGTTCTTCCCAATTTGTGAAAGGCTTCCCACTGAGGGTGGCCTCACATAATTGGCAAGGCAAAGTGGGTGCGGATAGCCCAGGCTTTGGGGAATGGCCGGAGCACTACAAGGAGCGAGGCTGGGTGATCGTCGGAGTCCAGGAGCACAACCTATTGTCGCAGAAGGTGGAGAAGCTCCAAGTCGACGGCTTCGCAGTCCTCGGCAAAGCGGCTGCAACTGGTGCGGGCTCGCGTCTCTTGGGGGGAGTCTTGACGTTGGTGGCCAACTATCTGGCACCGTGCGCTACCATTGTACAGGCGCCTGTTCCACACCCACAGCAATTGTGGGTGAGGCTGTCGTCTGGGAGCGCGACGGCGTCGGATGTGTTCGTCGGCAACGGCTACTTCCCCCAAGAAAATCAACGAGAGGAATCTATTGCAGCCTATGAGGCGTGGCAGGCGGCCGTCTCCTACTTCGCCACCAAAGGTCATGTGGTTACGGTTGGTGATGCTAATGCTAAGCTGGGGCCCGCCAGAATCGCGCGGGAGGAGGGAGTGGTGGGCCCCTTTGGCGAGATAGATGAGAGGGGTAGAGGGGTTAGGAGTGAGAATGGTGAGTTGCTGGCTGCGATGCTTGTTGCCACGGGGTTGCGCAATCTCAGTGGGTTTTCGCAACCACGGGGGGACAAATATTGGTGGTCTAGGCAGGAAAATGTGGACGAAGGCATCTGCTGGATTACATCTGCGTCTTTTCCGAGCTGGCGGAGGAGGCGAGCTTCGGCGTCGACGAGGTAGACCTTGATACCGACCACAAAGCTGTGTGGGCGGAACTGGTCTGGGGGGGACAGCCACCCCCCAAAAAGCAGGTAAAGAGGTACAAAGCATTCAAGGCAGAGCGCTTGATAGGCAGGGTAGATGAGGGTAAGGAGAGTGAGCTGTCTAAGCTTAGGTTGAAGTACGACGAGACCTTTGCAGCTGGTATATCGGGGCTGTTGCTAGATGGCCTCCCAGATCTATCAGCAGTGGAGGACCCGGATGAGCTTCAGCAGGAGGTAGATAGGGTCGCTAGCTTAGTGGTCCGAGCTTTCACGGGCGCAGCCGCGAAGGTCTTGGGAGTTCGGGTGATTAGGCCAGGGTTTACTAATGCATGGTTTGATGAGAGTCTTAGGGAAGCGATTGCGCGACGGAGAGAGGCATACGGCCTCTGGCGAAGGAATGAGGCCAACCGAGAGGCCTGGCAAAGATATAAAGAAGCGAGGAAGGCGGTCAGAAGGTTATGCAAGGAGAAGAAGGAGCAAGCGTGGAAGCGGGTCCAGAATGACACCGCTGCCAACTTCAGGAGCGCTACCATGGCCACGTACTGGAAGCTGTCAAAGCGTTTGGGCGGGGTTCGGCGGTCCAAAGCTTCTGCTCCTGTTCGGAAGCCCGATGGCACTCTGGCATGCACACTCCGGGAAAAACGACAAGAATGGGAAGAATACCGCCGACGTATGGTGGTCCCCAAAGAAAACCAGTTTTTGGAGGATGCATGTGTAGAGGAAGTCGGTTCCGATGAGGAAGCAGCGCGGATTGAGCCCGAGCGGAAGGCCCGCGAAACCTTCCAGTATAACGACAACCTGCGCGACCAATTCGAGGCCATGGCGCAAGCCGAGGAGATCCGGACTGAGACGGGCCCGCTGGACTATGATTACACCGAGAAGGAAGTGGAGCTCTGCCAGGAAAATCTCCAGAATCACAAAGCGTGCTCACCGGATAAGATCAAGAACGAGATGCTCAAGTACGGAGGCACGCGGATTGTGAGCTTTCTGGTGCGCTTCTTCAACTGGTTGAAATCGTGCGAATACACCCCCAGCGACTGGGGCAAAGCGATTATCGTCAACATCCCAAAAGGAGGCGACCCAACCGATCCGGAAAATTGGAGAGACATCGCGATTCTGAGCTGTCTGGGTAAGATGTATCTGTCCCTTATGGCGGCGAGGCTTACGGCTTTCATCGATCAGCCGGGCAGGCTTCGCCCAGAGCAGGGTGGGTTCCGGCCAAAACGTAGTACGGGGGACCAGATTTTTGTCCTTAAGGAGCGTCTGCGCCTTAGACAACAAGCTGGCCTCCGTTCTTTCGTTTTGTTCGTGGATCTGAGAAAGGCATTCCCTACGGTTTGGCGGGCCGGGTTGTTTCAGAGGCTAACCCAGATGGGGGTACAGGGCAAGTTCTATCGCATTCTGCGGCGTTTTTACCGAAGAACGTCATCGCGAGTGCTAGTCGATGGCGAACTCACTGGTGAAGTGCTGGAAGAGATGGGAGTTCAGCAAGGGTCGCCGTTGTCACCGTCGCTGTTCAACGTCTTCATGGATGAGCTAACGGTCCGAATCGCGAAAGAGTTGGAGATCGAGGACCTCAACCGCATCGAAGACATACGGACCCTGCTTTACGCCGACGACGTTGCGGTAATTGCGCATAGTGTCACGGAGCTTCAACAGATTGTAAATGTCGTGGCGACATTCGTGGAGGACTATCGGCTTGAAATCAACCTGAAACCGGGCAAGACGGAAGTCATGCCGATATACGGGCACGCCAAGTCAAAAAAGTCGCCCCCATGCGTGAGGTTCCGGGGCAAGGTTCTCAACGTCACCGACCACTACAAATACCTGGGAGTTCTGCTCACGGACACCCTCTCCGATAAACCGCAAGCGAAGCGGGCGGCGGAAATCACTGTAGCGGGAACGGCTGCCTACTACCCCCTCTGGATTGCCCACGAAGTTCCAGCGCGTCTCCGGCTGATGAATTGGCAGCAAATGGTTGGCGCAAAGTTGCTTTACGCATCGGCTTTTTGGGATCTGCCGGGCGCCAACAAGCTGAGTAAGCTGGAGGGCGCGTTGGTAGCGCCCCTGCGGGTCATCTCGGGTGTTGGTACGCGCACAAGCGGCTGCATCACCAGGGGTTTAGGCCGCACGCCGAGTTTTAGCATCCTTGCCAAGGCGGCCCGGCTTCAGTTCCTAGGGCGCATCGAGTTACTGGGCAACACAGCGCTAACACGCAGGCTTTACAACACGGGTCGGTGCAAATGGAAGGAAGATACGGAAAATTTGATCTTAGCAGATCACAGGCTGCGGGAGGGCTTGGATGCGCTCAAGCGGGTCGTGAACGAAGATGGCACGGTAGATGATAAGGACTGGCGGGCCGCTCTGGCGAACTGGAACGAGGTGGTAAAGCAATGGTCTGTCCGGCAGGAAGTAGCTGGCTGGGAGCGGCAGGCTAAGCCCTCTGATGGGCTTAGGGTGCTGCTTAGCCAGATGTCTTCCCGCTCTGCTTTCCCACGTTGGCGGGCGCTGGAGGGGGGAAGTCACAACCTTATCAGAAGGCGATTGTTGAGCTGCAACAATCGCCTTCGCCTCTACCGATCCAAATTTGGCTCATGCTCGCCGGACTGCTCAAGCTGTTTCGCCTTGTGTGGCACTGAGGTTAACGAGTCGTTACGTCACTTCCTGCTGCATTGCCCAACGTTTGCGAGCTCTCGTGAGGCACTGTTTAAGTTTATCGATGAGGCGCAAGCCCGGCAGCCCCTCATGCTGAATCGAGGAGGGCTTTATCACAGGGAACTGCGGGAGGCGGAGGAGGAGATGAGGCTCTTCAAAGAGGAATGGCTGAAGGGGGAGGATGAAAAGATGGCGGCGATGCTCGGCGTTTTGTTTATCCCTGTCCCAGAGGAGGTGGAGGAGGAGTTAGGAAGGTTTGTTGCCACCATCTGGAAGGAGTGGGAGGAGTTGGAGGCGCAGATCAGGGAGGCAGAGGGGGCGGAGGAGGAGGAGGAGGTGATCGACCTCACGGTCGTTCAGGAGGTGGGTAGAAGGAGGGGAAGGCCTAGTCAGGTAGAATGTCTGGCTAGATCTGTTGTAGGTGGAGGTCAGCGCAGCGTCGCGGACTTCTTCTCGGCAGATAACTCCTCTCACTCCTTGCACCCACTTGCACATGCACAGCACGCTCATTTGCACATTGCACCGCCAGTCGAGTCTTTGGAGCGGAGCCGCGTCACCGAACGGCCCCGTGCTACCAATCGAGGCACATGTCCGACAGGATCAAAGGCCGATTGACTGATAAGTCTATTATTATTATTATTATTATTATTATTATTATTATTATTATTATCATTCGAATCTTTGGAGCGCAGCCGCGTCATCAAACGGCCCCGTGAGACCAATGGAGGCACATGTCCGACAGGATCAAAGGCCCATTGACTGATAAGTCTATTATTATTATTATTATTATTATTATTATTATTATTATTTAGGGAGTACATAGGCCATCGGTCCTTTCCATGGGCTGATTGGTATAAAGCTCCTAGAGTAATGTTCTATGCCGTCACTTCCTTTATTCCACCGATTGGTGTGGAGACTTTCCTTATGGAATGGAGGACTGGATGCACATGGCCTTTTGGCTCAGCAATTGGCAGGAGATACACTATTATTATTATTATTATTATTATTATTATTATTATTATTGGACACCGTGATAGCCCAGTGGTCAAGTTCTACCATCTGGGCCCTGTCGCCAGTTCGATTCCCGTCGGTGCCACCAGTATTTTCATTGAACATACCGATCTGTCTGGACCAGTATTTTCATTGAACATACCGGCCCGTCTGGAAGTGTTGGAACTGCCCTTGCGGGGTGTCATTAGAGCTTATCGTCAATTCTTCGTACTCCCCTCACGGGTGAGACGATGGAGGCGCATGTGCAGAAATGCATCAGCCATTGACAGAGAAGCACTATTATTATTATTATTATTATTATTATTATTATTATTATTATTATTATTATTGATGAGGCGCAAGCCCGGCAGCCTCTCATGCTGAATAGACGAGGGCTCTATCACAGGGAACTGCGGGAAGCCGAGGAGGAGATGAGGCTTTTCAAAGAAGAATGGCCGAAGGGGGAGGATGAAAAGATGGCGGCGATGCTCGGCGTTATGTTTATCCCTATCCCAGAGGAGGTGGAGGTGGAGTTAGGGAGGTTTGTTGCCGCCATCTGGAAGGAGTGGGAGGAGCTGGAGGCGCAGTTCACGGAGGCTGAGGGGGCGGAGGAGGAGGAGGAGGTGATCGACCTCACGGTCGTTCAGGAGGTGGGTAGAAGGAGGAGGGGGAGGCCTAGTCAGGTAGAATGTCTGGCTAGATCTGTTGTAGGTGGAGGCCAGCGCAGCGTCGCGGATCTTCTCGGCAGATAATTCCTCTCACTCCTTGCACCCTCTTGCACATGCACAGCACGCTCACTTGCACATTGCACAGTCAGTCGAGTCTTTGGAGCGGAGCCGCGTCACCGAACGGCCCCGTGATACCAATGGAGGCACATTTCCGACAGGATCAAGGGCCAATTGACTGATAAGTCTATTATTATTATTATTATTATTATTATTATTATTATTATTATTATTGGACACCGTGATAGCCCAGTGGTCAAGTTCTACCATCTGGGCCCTGTCGCCAGTTCGATTCCCGTCGGTGCCACCAGTATTTTCATTGAACATACCGGTCCGCCTGGACCAGTATTTTCATTGAACATACCGGTCCGTCTGGAAGTGTTGGAACTGCCCTTGCGGGGGTGTCATTACAGCCTATCGTCAATTCTTCGTACTCCCCTCACGGGTGAGACGATGGAGGCGCATGTGCAGAAATGCATCAGCCATTGACAGAGAAGCACTATTATTATTATTATTATTATTATTATTATTATTATTATTATTATTATTATTATTATTATTGGACACCGTGATAGCCCAGTGGTCAAGTTCTACCATCTGGGCCCTGTCGCCAGTTCGATTCCCGTCGGTGCCACCAGTATTTTCATTGAACATACCGATCCGTCTGGACCAGTATCTTCATTGAACATACCGGCCCGTCTGGAAGTGTTGGAACTGCCCTTGCGGGGGTGTCATTAGAGCTTATCGTCAATTCTTCGTACTCCCCTCACGGGTGAGACGATGGAGGCGCATGTGCAGAAATGCATCAGCCATTGACAGAGAAGCACTATTATTATTATTATTATTATTATTATTATTATTATGACGTCTTGCAAGAGGTTGCTGGGACTGCGGAATAACCTCGGCTTAGTGCAGTCTTGCCCTCAGGAGCTCCATCGGTGGCCCCGATCATCAGGCGAGAGACTGACACGGGGGGGTGGAGGACCTCGAACAAGGGTATTGGAGGCTTATGTCCGTTGAGGATATGCCATTAGCTGCATCAGTACGCCTCAGATATAGTAAATCTGCCTTGGAGTGTTGACTGTGACATATTTGAGGAAATTCCGATGAAAAAACCTAGTCACACTTGCTAAACAGAGTTCCAGCCCAATGGCCTCAAGGCGTTAAACTGTGACGCCAACTCATAACCCTTTGGTGGTAGATGCTGGGGAGGAGGGTCGTTGCGCGCGTAAAAGATCTTAAACTCCGCATATGCTGGTTGATAGCCCAGGACCCAGCAGACACCAGATTGTTATGGGTGGGGTTTCGAGGCAGCTCTAGCAACCGCGCTTGGTGTATGCACTTGCACATTCGGTGACGTCTTGCAAGAGGTTGCTGGGACTGCGGAATAACCTCGGCTTAGTGCAGTCTTGCCCTCAGGAGCTCCATCGGTGGCCCCGATCATCAGGCGAGAGACTGACACGGGGGGGTGGAGGACCTCGAACAAGGGTATTGGAGGCTTATGTCCGTTGAGGATATGCCATTAGCTGCATCAGTACGCCTCAGATATAGTATTATTATTATTATTATTATTATTATTATTATTATTATTATTATTATTATTATTATTATTATTATTTGTGGCACCGCGATAGCCCAGTGGTCAAGTTCAATACCGTCTGGGACCTGTCACCAGTTCGATTCCCGTCGGTGCCAGTATTTTCAAAGTATGTTTTCTTTGAAAGTATTGGTCTGTCTGAAAGGCTCGGAGCTGCCTTGCGGGGTCGACCTTCATAGTTTCAACTATATCCCTAAAAACGAGCCGCGACAAGCTTGCGAAAACACAAAGAATCAGCCTCTAAGCCTCTGGCACAATGCTTAGAGCCTTGAAGCATTTTCAGCTATTCGCTTTGTACTACTTTGCCAGAATCTTTGTACATCTCTACTGCAACTGGTTCACTACCTAGAGCGTGTCCTGAGGTTGTGAAAACAAAAAAATCAGCCTCTGAACCCTTCTGGCACAGCTTTTAGAGCCTTGGAGCATTCTCAGCCATTCATTTTGGTACCGGCTGATTCGCCTCGGGTATGTACAACTACAGGGCTTGAGTTCCGGGGGAGGGCCCCCCAGAACCCCCCTTTCCACAGTCGACAGTGTACGTTCCATTGCTGGAGGTAACCGGCATGCGCAACTCTTAGAGCCTTGGGGCATTCTCAGCCATTCATTTTGGTGCCGGCTCATTTGCGTGGGGTACATACGATTGCAGGGCTGGGGTTCCCGGGGGAAGGGCCCCCGGGCCCCCCTTCCCCGTCGACAGGGTACGTTCATTGCCGGAGACCGGCAAGTACTCCCAAAAAGCAAGGAATTTTGGCATTCAGGACACTCCCCTCACGCAAATATTTGCGTGAATTCCGAAAAAATTATATCAGCAACAACATCAGTCTGGGCTAGCTCCAAACTCATTCTCAAACACCTGCTGCAAATATTAGCTCCAAACTACTTATGATCCCCCCAAACCATGATTTCTTCCGATGGGGGTGCAGAAAATAGGCTAAAAAAACAAAACCTTTGCGTGAACCCCAAAAAAATATATCAGCATCAACATCGAGTCTGGGGCTAGCTACCCTGTTAATATAAGCTCCCAACTCCTCCTAGTTCCCACAAATCATATTTATTCCCACAGCGGTGCAGAAATAGGGTGAAAAAAAAGGAATTTTGGCATTCAGGATACTTCCCTAACGCAAATATTTGCGTGTATTCAAAAAAACCATCTGGGTAAATCAATAGCTCTTGAGCTAACGAGTAGTAGAGTGCTGGTGGTGGTGGTGGTAGCAATAAGTAGTAGTAGTAGTAGTAGTAGTAGTAGTAGTAGTAGCAGTAGAAGTATAGTAGTAGTAGTAGTAGTAGTAGTAGTAGTGTAGTAATAGTAGTAATAGTAGTAGTAGTAGTAGTAGTGGTAGTAGTAGTAGTAGTAGTAGTAGTAGTAGTAGTAGTAGTAGTAGAGTAGTAGCAGTAGAGTAGTAGTAGTAGTAGTAGTTAGTAGTAATTAGTAGTAGTAAGTAGTAAGTAGTAGTAGTAGTAGCACAGTGGATTAGTATTGTCTGATGTCCTTTGGGGTGTTTTGCGATTTGTAAAATGCGCTCTTCCCACAATTATGTTGAAACTGTAATCAGGGTTGAAACATAAATTTTACGCGATATGTTACGCAAATTCTGCAAACATGATAAGGTTATTTTTATCGTTTTCCCCGTTAGCTGAATAAGAAAAATTATATACCCCCCCCCCCCCCCACCGCCCCCAGCCCCCCGTGGGTCGTAGCAGTATTATTATTATTAGTACTATTATTATCATTATTATTAATATTAATAATAATAATAATAATAATAATAGTGTATCTCCTGCCAATTGCTGAGCCAAAAGGCCATGTGCATCCAGTCCTCCATTCCATAAGGAAAGTCTCCACACCAATCGGTGGAATAAAGGAAGTGACGGCATAGAACATTACTCTAGGAGCTTTATACCAATCAGCCCATGGAAAGGACCGATGGCCTATGTACTCCCTAATAATAATAATAATAATAATAATAATAATAATAGTGCTTCTCTGTCAATGGCTGATGCATTTCTGCACATGCGCCTCCATCGTCTCACCCGTGAGGGGAGTACGAAGAATTGACGATAAGCTCTAATGACACCCCCGCAAGGGCAGTTCCAACACTTCCAGACGGGCCGGTATGTTCAATGAAAATACTGGTCCAGAAATAGACCGGTATGTTCAATGAAAATACTGGTGGCACCGACGGGAATCGAACTGGCGACAGGGCCCAGATGGTAGAACTTGACCACTGGGCTATCACGGTGTCCATAATAATAATAATAATAATAATAATAATAATAATAATAATAATAATAATAATATTATTATTATTATTATTATTATTATTATTATTGGACACCGTGATAGCCCAGTGGTCAAGTTCTACCATCTGGGCCCTGTCGCCAGTTCGATTCCCGTCGGTGCCACCAGTATTTTCATTGAACATACCGGTCCGTCTGGAAGTGTTGGAACTGCCCTTGCGGGGGTGTCATTACAGCCTATCGTCAATTCTTCGTACTCCCCTCACGGGTGAGACGATGGAGGCGCATGTGCAGAAATGCATCAGCCATTGACAGAGAAGCACTATTATTATTATTATTATTATTATTATTATTATTATTATTATTATTATTATTGAGGACCTCGAACAAGGGTATTGGAGGCTTATGTCCGTTGAGGATATGCCATTAGCTGCATCAGTACGCCTCAGATGTAGTAAATCTGCCTTGGAGTGTTGACTGTGACATATTTGAGGGAAATCCCGATGAAAAAACCTAGTCACACTTGCTAAACAGAGTTCCAGCCCAATGGCCTCAAGGCGTTAAACTGTGACGCCAACTCATAACCCTTTGGTGGTAGATGCTGGGCAGGAGGGTCGTTGCGCGCGTAAAAGATCTTAAACTCCGCATATGCTGGTTGATAGCCCAGGACCCAGCAGACACCAGATTGTTATGGGTGGGGTTTCGAGGCAGCTCTAGCAATCGCGCTTGGTGTATGCACTTGCACATTCGGTGACGTCTTGCAAGAGGTTGCTGGGACTGCGGAATAACCTCGGCTTAGTGCAGTCTTGCCCTCAGGAGCTCCATCGGTGGCCCCGATCATCAGGCGAGAGACTGACACGGGGGGGTGGAGGACCTCGAACAAGGGTATTGGAGGCTTATGTCCGTTGAGGATATGCCATTAGCTGCATCAGTACGCCTCAGATATAGTATTATTATTATTATTATTATTATTAGGGAGTACATAGGCCATCGGTCCTTTCCATGGGCTGATTGGTATAAAGCTCCTAGAGTAATGTTCTATGCCGTCACTTCCTTTATTCCACCGATTGGTGTGGAGACTTTCCTTATGGAATGGATGACTGGATGCACATGGCCTTTTGGCTCAGCAATTGGCAGGAGATACACTATTATTATTATTATTATTATTATTATTATTATTATTATTATTATTATTATTATTATTATTATTATTATTATTATTATGGACACCGTGATAGCCCAGTGGTCAAGTTCTACCATCTGGGCCCTGTCGCCAGTTCGATTCCCGTCGGTGCCACCAGTATTTTCATTGAACATACCGGTCCGTCTGGAAGTGTTGGAACTGCCCTTGCGGGGGTGTCATTAGAGCCTATCGTCAATTCTTCGTACTCCCCTCACGGGTGAGACGATGGAGGCGCATGTGCAGATTTGCATCAGCCATTGACAGAGAAGCACTATTATTATTATTATTATTTTTATTATTATTATTAGTAGTAGTAGTAGTAACAGTAGCAGTAGTAGTAGTTAGTAGTAGTTAGTAGTAGTAGTAGTAGTAGTAGTAGTAGTGTAAGAGTACTGGTAGTAGTAGTAGTAGTATTAGTAGTATTAGTAGTAGTAGAAGTAGTAGAAGTAGTAGAAGTAGTAGTAGTAGTAGTAGTAGTAGTAGTAGTAGTAGCAGTAGTAGTAGCAGTAGTAGTAGCAGTAGTAGTAGCAGTAGTAGTAGTAGTAGCAGTAGTAGTAGTAGTAGTAGTAGTCATTATCGGTTTATTTTTATCGTTTTTTCTGTTGGCTAAATACAAAACAGTTACTACTCATAGTACCTAGCCTAGCCTAGTAGTAGTAGTAGAAGTAGTAGTAGTAGTAGTAGTAGTAGTAGTGGTAGTAGTAGTGGTAGTAGTAGTGGTAGTAGTAGTGGTAGTAGTAGTGGTAGTAGTAGTAGTAGTAGTAGTAGTAGTAGTAGTAGTAGTAGCAGCAGCAGCAGCAGCAGCAGTAGTAGTAGTAGTAGTAGTAGTAGTAGTAGCAGTAGTAGTAGTAAGTAGTACAGCATCAACATCGAGTCTGGGGCTAGCCACCCTGCAAATATGGGCGCCCAACTCCTCGTTTCCACAAAGCATGATTTATTCCGACAGGGGTGCCGATTTGATGGATGTGTGTGAGGGGGGGGGGGGGTGGTGTGTGTGTGTGTGTTGGGGGGGGGGGGGGGGGGGGGCAAATTTTCCCCTCCCCCCAAAGCCCCCAACCCCTACTCCCAACACCTTTCTGGGACAATAATGATAATGATAATAATAGGCTTCCTCAGACTATGGCATAAGATCCAGATCCTGGACATGTGCCTCCATTGGGTCAACGGGGTCAGCCGATCCAACGCATTGTAATAATAATAATAATAATAATAATAATAATAATAATAATAATAATAATAGACTTATCAGTCAATTGGCCTTTGATCCTGTCGGACATGTGCTTCCATTGGTAGCACGGGGCCGTTCGGTGACGCGGCTCCGCTCCAAAGACTCGACTGGAATAATAATAATAATAATAATAATAATAATGTATCTCCTGCCAATTGCTGAGCCAAAAGGCCATGTGCATCCAGTCCTCCATTCCATAAGGAAAGTCTCCACACCAATCGGTGGAATAAAGGAAGTGACGGCATAGAACATTACTCTAGGAGCTTTATACCAATCAGCCCATTGAAAAGGACCAATGGCCTATGTACTCCCTAATAATAATAATAATAATAATAATAATAATAATAATAATAATAATAATAATGATAATAGTGCTTCTCTGTCAATGGCTGATGCATTTCTGCACATGCGCCTCCATCGTCTCACCCGTGAGGGGAGTACGAAGAATTGACGATAAGCTCTAATGACACCCCCGCAAGGGCAGTTCCAACACTTCCAGACGGGCCGGTATGTTCAATGAAAATACTGGTCCAGAAATAGACCGGTATGTTCAATGAAAATACTGGTGGCACCGACGGGAATCGAACTGGCGACAGGGCCCTAATAATGATAATAATAATAATAATAATAATAATAATAACTAGGGGCTGCGCCAACACCTGAAAGGATGGTTTGCGGTCGGTGCGCTTCGCGCCTTCCCCCCCCCCCCCACCCTCGGGCTGGGGTTCCGGGGGAATGGCCCCCCGGACCCCCCCTTCCCCGTCGACAGGGTACGTTCACTTGCCGGAGGTACCAGCAGAACGCAAATGTAAGCTCTGGTGGCACAAAAACCTAAAATCTGTGGTTTTTGTGCCACCCGCCACCAAAACTTATGAATCTCCGAAGAGAGCGCACCTAGAGTTGTCGGGTACACCAAACATCAGCCTCAAACTCCCTCGGGTGTGCGCAAACGGCGCCTGGTGGCGCAAAAACCTCAATTTCCCAGTGTGTAGGCCACCCGGCGCCACAATTTTTATATTTTCGAAGAGAGCTCATCAAGAAGTGTTCAGATACACCAAATATCAGCCGCTAAATCCCTCTGGTGTGCGCGAACGGCGCCTGGTGGCAAAAACCTCAATTTTCTGGTGTGGGTGCCACCTGCGACCAAAACGTGTACGTACAAATGCAGTGCTTGGGTTCCCGGGGGAGGGCCCCCCGGACCCCCCCCTGTCCCGTCGACAGGGTACGTTCAATTGCCGGAGTTACCAAGTACTCCCAAGAAACAAGGAGTTTTGGCATTCAGGACATTCCCCTAACGCAAATATTTGCGTGAATTCCAAAAATATTATACCAGCATCAACATCGAGTCTGCTGCTAACCACCCTGCCAATATGAGCTCCCAACTCCTCCTGGTTCCCACAGACCTTGATTTATTACGACGAGGGTGCAAAAAATAGGCTAAAAAAACAAGGAATTTTCGCATTCAGGACACTCCCCTAACGCAAATATTTGCGTGAATTCCAAAGAAATCAAATCAGCATCAACATCGAGTCCGGGGCTAGCCACCCTGTCAATATGAGCTCCCAACTCCTCCTTGTTTCCACAAACCATGATTTATTCGGACAGGGGTGCGAAAAAAGGAAATTTGGCATTCAGGACACTCCCTGACGCAAATATTTGCGTGAATTCCAAAAAAAATACATGAGCATCAACATCGAGTCTGGGGCTAGCCACCCTGCCAATATGAGTCTTGGGGGGGGGGGGGTGGGTGGGTGGGGGGTACACAATTTCCATTTTCCCCCTCCCCCCAAACCCCCCACCCCTACTCCAACACATGTCAGAGATAATAATAATAATAATAATAATAATAATAATAGGCTTCCTCAGACTATAGCATCAGATCCAGATCCTGGACATGTGCCTCCATAATAATAATAATAATAATAATAATAATACTATATCTGAGGCGTACTGATGCAGCTAATGGCATATCCTCAACGGACATAAGCCTCCAATACCCTTGTTCGAGGTCCTCCACCCCCTCGTGTCAGTCTCTCGCCTGATGATCGGGGCCACCGATGGAGCTCCTGAGGGCAAGACTGCACTAAGCCGAGGTTATTCCGCAGTCCCAGCAACCTCTTGCAAGACGTCACCGAATGTGCAAGTGCATACACCAAGCGCGGTTGCTAGAGCTGCCTCGAAACCCCACCCATAACAATCTGGTGTCTGCTGGGTCCTGGGCTATCAACCAGCATATGCGGAGTTTAAGATCTTTTACGCGCGCAACGACCCTCCTCCCCAGCATCTACCACCAAAGGGTTATGAGTTGGCGTCACAGTTTAACGCCTTGAGGCCATTGGGCTGAATAATAATAATAATAATAATAATAGTGCTTCTCTGTCAATGGCTGATGCATTTCTGCACATGCGCCTCCATCGTCTCACCCGTGAGGGGAGTACGAAGAATTGACGATAAGCTCTAATGACACCCCCGCAAGGGCAGTTCCAACACTTCCAGACGGGCCGGTATGTTCAATGAAAATACTGGTCCAGAAATAGACCGGTATGCTCAATGAAAATACTGGTGGCACCGACGGGAATCGAACTGGCGACAGGGCCCAGATGGTAGAACTTGACCACTGGGCTATCACTGTGTCCAAATAATAATAATAATAATAATAATAATAATAATAGTGTATCTCCTGCCAATTGCTGAGCCAAAAGGCCATGTGCATCCAGTCCTCCATTCCATAAGGAAAGTACCAATCGGTGGAATAAAGGAAGTGACGGCATAGAACATTACTCTAGGAGCTTTATACCAATCAGCCCATGGAAAGGACCGATGGCCTATGTACTCCCTAATAATAATAATAATAATAATAATAATAACTTGGGGCTGTGCAAACACCTGACAGGATGGTTTGCGGTGCGCTTCGTGCACCAAACCATATCCCCCCCCCCCCCCTCTCTCTCTCTCTCTTCCTCTCTCTCCACTTCCGAAGGTCGTTTTCCCTCTCATTCTTACATGCATAACTTTTACAGCCTTGGAGAAATCTCAGCCCATCATTTTGGCACTACTTTGTCATTACATTCGACATGCATAATTTCAACTATGTCCCTACAAAAAGAGCTTGCGACAAGCTTGCAAAAACACAAAGAATCAGCCTCTAAGCCCCTCTGGCACAACTCTTAGAGCCTTGGAGCATTCTCAGCCATTCATTTTGGCAGTACTTTGCCAGAAATTTTGTAAATCTCTGTTTCAACTGGTTCACTACCTAGTGCGCAGTCCGAGGTTGTGAAAACCAAAAAATCAGCCTCTGAACCCTCCTGGAACACCTAGTTGGAGCACTCTCAGCCATTCATTTTGGTGCCCCTCTAGTTCGCTTGGGGTACGATCAATTACAGGGCTTGGGTTCCCGGGGGGAGGGCCCCCGGACCCCCCCCCCCCCCCTTTTCCACAAGGTACGTTCAATTGCAGAAGGTAACCGGCCAAAACCCCTCTGGCACAACTCTTAGAGCCTGGGAGCCATTGATTTTGGTGTAGGCCTGAGGTATGTACAATTGCTGGCCTGGGGTTCGTAGGGGGAGGGCCCCCCGGATTCCCCCCTTCCCTGTCGACAGGATTCGTTCAATTGCCGGAGGTACTGGCAAGTACTCCCAAAAAAACAAGGAGTTTTGGCATTCAGGACATTCCCTAACGCAGATATTTGCGTGAACTCCAAACAAACTATATCAGTATTAACATCGAGTCTGGGGCTAGCCACCCTGTCAATATAAGCTCCCAACTCCTGCTGGTTCACACAAACCATGATTTATTCCGACGAGGGTGAAGAAAATAGGGTGAAAAAAAACAAGGAATTTTGGCATTCAGGACACTCCCCTAACGCAAATATTTGCGTCAATTCCAAAAAAACTATGCCAACATCAACATCGAGTCTGCAGCTAGCCGTGCTGCAAATATAAGCTCGCAGAGGGCTCTCAAGAAGTGTCAAATACACCAAATATCAGCCGCTAACTCCCTCTAGTGTGCACGAACGGCGCCTGGTGGCACAAGACCTCAATTTTCTGGTGTGGGTGCCACCCGCGACCAAAACGGGTACGTACAATCACGGGTTGTGGTTCCCGGGGGGAGGGCCCCCCGGACCCCCCCTGCCCCGTCGACAGGGTACGTTCAAGTGCCGGAGGGCGCTTGGTGGTACAAGACCTCAATGCTCTGGTGTGGTTGCCACCCGCGACCCAAACGGGTTCGTACAATCGCCGGGCTGGGGTTCCGGGCCCCCCAGACCCCTCCCTCCCCCGTCGACAGGGTACGTTCAATTGCCGGAGGCACCGCCAAGTACTGCTAAAAAACAAGGAATTTTGGCATTCAGGACACTCCCCTAACGCAAATATTGACGGGAATTCCAAAAAAATTATATCAGCATCAACACCGAGTCTGGGGCTAGCCGCCCTGCAAATATGAGCTCCGAACTCTTCCTCGTTCCCACTAACCAGGGGTGCGGAAATGGGGTGGGTGGGTGGGGTACACAATTTTCATTTTTCCCCTCCCCCCAAACCTCCCACCCCCTTCACCAACACCTTTCAGGGATAATAATAATAATAACAATAATAATAATAATAATAGTGCTTCTCTGTCAATGGCTGATGCAAATCTGCACATGCGCCTCCATCGTCTCACCCGTGACGAAGAATTGACGATAGGCTCTAATGACACCCCCGCACGGGCAGTTCCAACACTTCCAGACGGACCGGTATGTTCAATGAAAATACTGGTGGCACCGACGGCAATCGAACTGGCGACAGGGCCCAGATGGTAGAACTTGACCACTGGGCTATCACGGTGTCCAAAATAATAATAATAATAATAATAATAATAATAATAATAATAATAATAATACTATATCTGAGGCGTACTGATGCAGCTAATGGCATATCCTCAACGGACATAAGCCTCCAATACCCTTGTTCGAGGTCCTCCACCCCCCCGTGTCAGTCTCTCGCCTGATGATCGGGGCCACCGATGGAGCTCCTGAGGGCAAGACTGCACTAAGCCGAGGTTATTCCGCAGTCCCAGCAACCTCTTGCAAGACGTCACCGAATGTGCAAGTGCATACACCAAGCGCGGTTGCTAGAGCTGCCTCGAAACCCCACCCATAACAATCTGGTGTCTGCTGGGTCCTGGGCTATCAACCAGCATATGCGGAGTTTAAGATCTTTTACGCGCGCAACGACCCTCCTCCCCAGCATCTACCACACTACCTCTTTGATCCAACGTGGTGTATGTCTTATAAAAACAACACAACGACATGGCCTCGGAACCCACAACGACACAGCCTCGGAACCCACAACGACATAGCCGCGGAAAAAACACAACGACATAGCCCAGGAACCACTGGGAAGAGGCCCAACCACCTCCTCTTCCCGTGGGGTGCCATACTGTTGACCCGTCCATAATAATAATAATAATAATAATAATAATAATAATAATAATAATAATAATAGTAATATTATATTGATCTGTCATGGCTGAGCCCGAGGGCCATGCGCCTCCATCCCTCGACCCAACAGGGACTACAGTAAGTATGTTGGGGAGGGAAGAGTGACTCTAACCATCCTGCATAGAAGGCCCCAAAAGGAAGTCCCTACTACCCGCACAGTGTCGGGTACCTTGCAGGAAATCAACTACAAATGATTGATCTTCCCCGCGTGAGAGCTCCACGAGACTGGGTAGGTCCCGCATGGAGGTACTCACAGGGGTAGCAGACATTTCATGCGGTCTGCCAGCGCATGAGGACGTTTTGTGGTAAGTGTCTGGGACGCCTCGAAACCCGTCACCACCCCTAGATCTCGGAATGTAAATACCCCTTTGATCCCACGTGGTGTATGTCTTATAAAAAACAACACAACGACATGGCCTCGGAACCAACGCAACAACATAGCCTCGGAACCCACATCGACATAGCCTCGGAACCCACACAACAACAGAGCCTCGGAACCAACACAACTACATAGCCTCTGAACCGACACAACAACATAGCCTCGGAGCCAACACAACGACATAGCCTCGAAACCAGTGGGAAGAGGCCCAACCACCTCCTCTTCCCGTGGGGTGCCATACTGTGCACCCCTCCATAATAATAATAATAATAATAATAATAATAATAATAATAATAATAATAATAATAATAATAATAATAATAATAATAATAATAATAAATATATATTTATATATTGATCTGTCATGGCTGAGCCCGACGGCCATGCGCCTCCATCCCTCGACCCAACAGGGACTACAGTGAGTATGTTGGGGAGGGAAGAGTGACTCTAACCATCCTGCATAGAAAGCCCCAAAAGGAAGTCCCTACTACCCGCACAGTGTCGGGTACCTTGCAGGAAATCAACTACAAATGATTGATCTTCCCCGCGTGAGAGCTCCACGAGACTGGGTAGGTCCCGCATGGAGGTACTCACAGGGGTAGAATAATAATAATAATAATAATAATAATAGTGCTTCTCTGTCAATGGCTGATGCATTTCTGCACATGCGCCTCCATCGTCTCACCCGTGAGGGGAGTACGAAGAATTGACGATAAGCTCTAATGACACCCCCGCAAGGGCAGTTCCAACACTTCCAGACGGGCCGGTATGTTCAATGAAAATACTGGTCCAGAAATAGACAGGTATGTTCAATGAAAATACTGGTGGCACCGACGGGAATCGAACTGGCGACAGGGCCCAGATGGTAGAACTTGACCACTGGGCTATCACTGTGTCCATAATAATAATAATAATAATAATAATAATAATAATACTATATCTGAGGCGTACTGATGCAGCTAATGGCATATCCTCAACGGACATAAGCCTCCAATACCCTTGTTCGAGGTCCTCCACCCCCCCGTGTCAGTCTCTCGCCTGATGATCGGGGCCACCGATGGAGCTCCTGAGGGCAAGACTGCACTAAGCCGAGGTTATTCTGCAGTCCCAGCAACCTCTTGCAAGACGTCACCGAATGTGCAAGTGCATACACCAAGCGCGGTTGCTAGAGCTGCCTCGAAACCCCACCCATAACAATCTGGTGTCTGCTGGGTCCTGGGCTATCAACCAGCATATGCGGAGTTTAAGATCTTTTACGCGCGCAACGACCCTCCTCCCCAGCATCTACCACCAAAGGGTTATGAGTTGGCGTCACAGTTTAACGCCTTGAGGCCATTGGGCTGGAACTCTGTTTAGCAAGTGTGACTAGGTTTTTTCATCGGGATTTCCCTCAAATATGTCACAGTCAACACTCCAAGGCAGATTTACTATATCTGAGGCGTACTGATGCAGCTAATGGCATATCCTCAACGGACATAAGCCTCCAATACCCTTGTTCGAGGTCCTCCACCCCCCCGTGTCAGTCTCTCGCCTGATGATCGGGGCCACCGATGGAGCTCCTGAGGGCAAGACTGCACTAAGCCGAGGTTATTCCGCAGTCCCAGCAACCTCTTGCAAGACGTCACCGAATGTGCAAGTGCATACACCAAGCGCGGTTGCTAGAGCTGCCTCGAAACCCCACCCATAACAATCTGGTGTCTGCTGGGTCCTGGGCTATCAACCAGCATATGCGGAGTTTAAGATCTTTTACGCGCGCAACGACCCTCCTCCCCAGCATCTACCACCAAAGGGTTATGAGTTGGCGTCACAGTTTAACGCCTTGAGGC
Source organism: Paulinella micropora (assembly GCA_019918135.1). Lineage (NCBI taxonomy): Eukaryota > Cercozoa > Imbricatea > Euglyphida > Paulinellidae > Paulinella > Paulinella micropora. The sequence goes on along the minus strand of WBZZ01007022.1, from coordinate 60,416 downwards.
CATTGGGCTGGAACTCTGTTTAGCAAGTGTGACTAGGTTTTTTCATCGGGATTTCCCTCAAATATGTCACAGTCAACACTCCAAATAATAATAATAATAATAATAATAATAATAATAATAATAATAGTGTATCGTGTATCTCCTGCCAATTGCTGAGCCAAAAGGCCATGTGCATCCAGTCCTCCATTCCAAAAGGAAAGTCTCCACACCAATCGGTGGAATAAAGGAAGTGACGGCATAGAACATTACTCTAGGAGCTTTATACCAATCAGCCCATGGAAAGGACCGATGGCCTATGTACTCCCTAAATAATAATAATAATAATAATAATAATAATAGTGCTTCTCAGTCAACGGCGAATGCATTTCTGCACATGTGCCTCCATCGTCTCACCCGCGAGGGGAGTACGAAGATTTGACGATAGGCTCTACTGACACCCCCGCAAGGCAGCTCCAAGCCTTCCAGACAGACCAATACTTTCAAAGAAACATACTTTAAAAATACTGGCACCGACGGGAATCGAACTGGCGACAGGTCCCAGATGGTAGTGACCTTGACGACTGGGCTATGTGCCACTAATGATAGTAATAATAATGATAATAATAATTATAATACTAATAGTAGTAATGGTAATAATAGAGATAATAATAGAAAAGAAGCAAAAGAAGGGGGAGGGGATAAGGAGCAGGAAAAATCACGTCTTGTCTCCTTACTCTGGGATATCCTTTCTTTTCGCAGCCTGTATGCACGGAAGTCAAGTCCTCCAGCGCTTCCAGCATCCAAAAGATGTCTTCTTCTTCCAACATCTTCAAGAAGGGCATGCACAGGAAGTTCATGCTTTGGCAGTACCTGCCAGAAAAGCACAACACTTTGACTTCTACTCTTGCTATTTACAAGACTATCCTTCTTCCTTTACTAAGATGTATGCTCTCTTCTGTTACCCGGTGGTTGGATTGAACAAGGAGTAAGCAAGCAGGATTCTTCGAAGCTGTGCCATCTCTTCGGCGGAGGCCAGCAGAGTACGCGGTAGGTCCTTCTCAATTTGTTCAATGTCCAGCGAAGATGCAAATTGCACCTGCTCTTGCAAAGTCTGGTATCTAGGTGCAAAAAGCAAAATTAGGTCATCTGACATAATGACAGAGAAAGAAATTTCATATCAAGCTAGCAAGCAATATTTAACTTACAGTTTGCCGGACACCTCCCGGCGCGTATCGACGCCTGTCAACTTCTTCCAAACTCGGGCTCGCAAGTGGGAAGGAATTCCTCGCTGCACGTAACTTCTCAACTAATAGAAGAGAATCAGTTGAAGCTGACAAATTCTGTAGTTAGACGTCACTTAATCTCAAGCATTCGACATGTAAATGTACGCAAGGAAAGTATTGCATTCCTGATGATGACCTGTTCCATCCAGTGTGTTTCGGGTGAATGACTTGCCCCAGGACTATGATTGACCTTGCCTTGCTTAGCTCGCCAGAAGCAGCCCACAGATGACTAAGAAGGCATGCAGACAATCCACTTTCTCACTGACCAGAAAGTCCAAGACAAAGGCAGTATCGCGCAAGATGCAAGAAACATTAGAAGCTACCTTAAGCCACGAACACCAGAAGCTCACCGCGTCATCAGCAACACAGGTCCTCAAGCTTGTCTTAGAAATCTATTTCCACAAAACCACACGAATCGAAACATCAGCCTTGCTGCTGCATTTGCATCCGCAGAGAACCACAGGAAAAATGCTGACTTCAACTGCGCAAACGGACTCTACACCTATGCAAAGACTGCTACGACTGCTTTTTAGCTTTGACTTACCGAGCTATGATAGAGCGTAATTATGTTCTGCAAAGTGTTGGAGTATAAACCCTCAAAACATCTGAGGAAGAGGAGAAGGAAGAAGAAGAAGAAGAAGAAGAAGAAGAAGAAGAAGAAGAAGCAGGAGGAGGAGGAGGACAACGACGAGGAGGAGGAGAAGAAGAAGAAGAAGAAAAAGGATGAGGAGGAGGAGGAAGAGAAGAAGAAGAAGAAGAAGAAGAAGAAGAAGAAGAAGAAGGAGGAGGAGGAGGAGGAGAAGAAGAAGAAGGAGGAGGAGGAACAAGAAGAAGAAGAAGAAGAAGAAGAAGAAGAAGAAGAAGATAAAGAAGATAAAGAAGATAAAGAAGATAAAGAAGACAAAGAAGATAAAGAAGATAAAGAAGATAAAGAAGATAAAGAAGATAAAGAAGATAAAGAAGATAAAGAAGATAAAGAAATAGAAAATATTAGTTATGCCTGAAATATATAGTACTTCAATAATAATATAATAATAATAACAAGAATAGTAATAATAGTAATAATAGTGCTTCTCTGTCAATGGCTGATGCATTTCTGCACATGCGCCTCCATCGTCTCACCCGTGAGGGGAGTACGAAGAATTGACGATAAGCTCTAATGACACCCCCGCAAGGGCAGTTCCAACACTTCCAGACGGGCCGGTATGTTCAATGAAAATACTGGTCCAGACGGATCGGTGTTCAATGAAAATACTGGTGGCACCGACGGGAATCGAACTGGCGACAGGGCCCAGATGGTAGAACTTGACCACTGGGCTATCACGGTGTCCAAAATAGTAATAATAATAATGATAATAATAATAATAAATATATTGATCTGTCATGGCTGAGCCCGAGGGCCATGCGCCTCCATCCCTCGACCCAACAGGGACTACAGTGAGTATGTTGGGGAGGAAAGAGTGACTCTAACCATCCTGCATAGAAAGCCCCAAAGGAAGTCCCCACTACCCACCCGCACAGTGTCGGGTACCTTGCAGGAAATCAACTACAAATGATTGATCTTACCCACGCGAGAGCTCCACGAGACTGGGTAGGTCCCGCATGGAGGTACTCACAGGGGTAGCAGACATTTCATGCGGTCTGCCAGCGCATG
>WBZZ01007022.1:52500-55000 GCA_019918135.1 Paulinella micropora | reverse complement strand
GCGCCTCCATCGTCTCACCCGTGAGGGGAGTACGAAGAATTGACGATAGGCTCTAATGACACCCCCGCAAGGGCAGTTCCAACACTTCCAGACGGACCGGTATGTTCAATGAAAATACTGGTTGCACCGACGGGAATCGAAATGGCGACAGGGCCCAGATGGTAGAACTTGACCACTGGGCTATCACGGTGTCCAAATAATAATAATAATAATAATAATAATAATAGTGCTTCTCTGTCAATGGCTGATGCATTTCTGCACATGCGCCTCCATCGTCTCACCCGTGAGGGGAGTACGAAGAATTGACGATAAGCTCTAATGACACCCCCGCAAGGGCAGTTCCAACACTTCCAGACGGGCCGGTATGTTCAATGAAAATACTGGTCCAGAAATAGACCGGTATGTTCAATGAAAATACTGGTGGCACCGACGGGAATCGAACTGGCGACAGGGCCCAGATGGTAGAACTTGACCACTGGGCTATCACGGTGTCCAATAATAATAATAATAATAATAATAATAATAATAATAATAATAGTGCTTCTCTGTCAATGGCTGATGCATTTCTGCACATGCGCCTCCATCGTCTCACCCGTGAGGGGAGTACGAAGAATTGACGATAAGCTCTAATGACACCCCCGCAAGGGCAGTTCCAACACTTCCAGACGGACCGGTATGTTCAATGAAAATACTGGTCCAGACGGAGCGGTATGTTCAATGAAAATACTGGTGGCACCGACGGGAATCGAACTGGCGACAGGGCCCAGATGGTATTACTTGACCACTGGGCTATCACGGTGTCCATAATAATAATAATAATAATAATAATAATAGTGTATCTCCTGCCAATTGCTGAGCCAAAAGGCCATGTGCATCCAGTCCTCCATTCCATAAGGAAAGTCTCCACACCAATCGGTGGAATAAAGGAAGCGACGGCATAGAACATTACTCTAGGAGCTTTATACCAATCAGCCCATGGAAAGGACCGATGGCCTATGTACTCCCTAAATAATAATAATAATAATAATAATAATAATAATAATAATAGTGCTTCTCTGTCAATGGCGGATGCAAATCTGCACATTGGCCGTCATCGTCTCACCCGCAAGTGGAGTACGAAAATTTGGCCGATGGCTCTACTGACTACCACAGCCAAGCCTTCCAGACAGACCAAGACCTTCAAAGAAAACACACTTTGAAAATACTGGCACCGACGGGAATCGAGCTTGCGACAGGTCCCAGATGGTATTGAATTTAACCACTGGGCTATCGCGGTGCCAGAATAATAATAATAATAATAATAATAATAATAATAATAATAATAATAATAATAATAATAGTGCTTCTCTGTCAATGGCTGATGCAAATCTGCACATGCGCCTCCATCGTCTCACCCGTGAGGGGAGTACGAAGAATTGACGATAGGCTCTAATGACACCCCCGCAAGGGCAGTTCCAACACTTCCAGACGGACCGGTATGTTCAATGAAAATACTGGTGGCACCGACGGGAATCGAACTGGCGACAGGGCCCAGATGGTAGAACTTGACCACTGGGCTATCACGGTGTCCATAATAATAATAATAATAATAATAATAATAATAATAATAATAATAATAATAATAATAATAATAATAATAATAATAATAGTGCTTCTCTGTCAATGGCTGATGCATTTCTGCACATGCGCCTCCATCGTCTCACCCGTGAGGGGAGTACGAAGAATTGACGATAAGCTCTAATGACACCCCCGCAAGGGCAGTTCCAACACTTCCAGACGGGCCGGTATGTTCAATGAAAATACTGGTCCAGAAATAGACCGGTATGTTCAATGAAAATACTGGTGGCACCGACGGGAATCGAACTGGCGACAGGGCCCAGATGGTAGAACTTGACCACTGGGCTATCACGGTGAATAATAATAATAATAATGATAATAATAATAATAGTGTGTCTCTATCAATGGCGGATGCAAATCTGCACATTTGCCTTCATCGTCTCACTCGCGAGGGGAGTACGACGATTTGACCGATAGCTCTACTGACAACCTCACAGGGCAGCTCCAAGCCTTCCAAACAGACCAATACCTTCAAAGAAAACATACTTTGAAAAATACTGGCACCGACGGGAATCGAACTGGACAAATCCCAGATGGTATTGAACTTGACGACTGGGCTATCGCGGTGCCACTAATAATAATAATAATAATAACAATAATAGTGCTTCTCTGTCAATGGCTGATGCATTTCTGCACATGCGCCTCCATCGTCTCACCCGTGAGGGGAGTACGAAGAATTGACGATAAGCTCTAATGACACCCCCGCAAGGGCAGTTCCAACACTTCCAGACGGGCCGGTATGTTCAATGAAAATACTGGTCCAGACGGACCGGTATGTTCAATGAAAATACTGGTGGCACCGACGGGAATATTATTATTATTAATATTATTTTGGACACCGTGATAGCCCAGTGGTCAAGTTCTACCATCTGGGCCCTGTCGC
>WBZZ01007022.1:0-50000 GCA_019918135.1 Paulinella micropora | reverse complement strand
ATAATAATAATAATAATAATAATAGTGCTTCTCTGTCAATGGCTGATGCATTTCTGCACATGCGCCTCCATCGTCTCACCCGTGAGGGGAGTACGAAGAATTGACGATAGGCTCTAATGACACCCCCGCAAGGGCAGTTCCAACACTTCCAGACGGACCGGTATGTTCAATGAAAATACTGGTCCAGACGGACCGGTATGTTCAATGAAAATACTGGTGGCACCGACGGGAATCGAACTGGCGACAGGGCCCAGATGGTAGAACTTGACCACTGGGCTATCACGGTGTCCATAATAATAATAATAATAATAATAATAATAATAATAATAATAATAATGATAGTAATAATGATAATAATAATAATAATATGTATGTATCGTCTGCCAATTGCTGAGCCAAAAGGCCATGTGCATCCAGTCCTCCATTCCATAAGGAAAGTCTCCACACCAATCGGTGGAATAAAGGAAGTGACGGCATAGAACATTACTCTAGGAGCTTTATACCAATCAGCCCATGGAAAGGGACCGATGGCCTATGTACTCCCTAATAATAATAATAATAATAATAATAATAGTGCTTCTCTGTCAATGGCTGATGCATTTTCTGCACATGCGCCTCCATCGTCTCACCCGTGAGGGGAGTACGAAGAATTGACGATAGGCTGTAATGACACCCCCGCAAGGGCAGTTCCAACACTTCCAGACGGACCGGTATGTTCAATGAAAATACTGGTCCAGACGGACCGGTATGTTCAATGAAAATACTGGTGGCACCGACGGGAATCAAACTGGCGACAGGGCCCAGATGGTAGAACTTGACCACTGGGCTGTCACGGTGTCCATAATAATAATAATAATAATGATGATAATAATAATAATAGTGCTTCTCTGTCAATGGCTGATGCATTTCTGCACATGCGCCTCCATCGTCTCACCCGTGAGGGGAGTACGAAGAATTGACGATAGGCTCTAATGACACCCCCGCAAGGACAGTTCCAACACTTCCAGATGGACCGGTATGTTCAATGAAAATACTGGTCCGGACGGACCGGTATGTTCAATGAAAATACTGGTGGCACCGACGGGAATCGAACTGTCGACAGGGCCCAGATAATAACAATAATAATAATAATGATGATGATAATAAGTGTTTCTCTGGCACGATCCGTGTCCGTACATGAGCCTTCAATACCCTTGTTCGAGGTCCTCCAACCCCCCCTGGCTGGCCAGTCTCTCGACTGGTAAGCAAGGCCATCAATGTAACTCCTGAGGACAAGACCGCACTAAGCCGAGGTTACTCCGCAGTTCCAGTAACCTCTTGCAAAACGTCGCCGAATATGCAAGTGCATACACCAAGCATGGTAGCTAGAACTGCCTCAAAACCCCAACCATAACAATGTGGCAGACAACTGGGTCCTGGGCTACCAACCAGCATGGCGGAGTTAAAGATCTTTATGAGGTCATAACGATCCTCCTCCCCAGCATACCACCATATGGATTGGCATCACACTTTAACGCCGTAAGGTAATTAGGCCGGAACTCTGGTAAACAAGCAACTATTAAACCATGTGGCTAGGTTTTTTTCATCGGGGGTTACCCTCAAAAGATCACAATCAACAATCCATAATAATAATAATAATAATAATAATAATAATAGTGCTTCTCTGTCAATGGCTGATGCATTTCTGCACATGCGCCTCCATCGTCTCACCCGTGAGGGGAGTACGAAGAATTGACGATAAGCTCTAATGACACCCCCGCAAGGGCAGTTCCAACACTTCCAGACGGGCCGGTATGTTCAATGAAAATACTGGTCCAGACGGATCGGTATGTTCAATGAAAATACTGGTGGCACCGACGGGAATCGAACTGGCGACAGGGCCCAGATGGTAGAACTTGACCACTGGGCTATCACGGTGTCAATAATAATAATAATAATAATAATAATAATAATAATAATGATAATAATGATAATAATAATAATAATAATAATAATAATAATAATAGTGCTTCTCTGTCAATGGCTGATGCAAATCTGCACATGCGCCTCCATCGTCTCACCCGTGAGGGGAGTACGAAGAATTGACGATAGGCTCTAATGACACCCCCGCACGGGCAGTTCCAACACTTCCAGACGGACCGGTATGTTCAATGAAAATACTGGTAGCACCGACGGGAATCGAACTGGCGACAGGGCCCAGATGGTAGAACTTGACCACTGGGCTATCACGGTGTCCAATGATAATAATAATAATAATACTAATAATAATAATAATAATAATAATAATAATAATGATAATAGTAATGCTTCTCAGTCAATGGCAAATGCATTTCTGCACATGTGCCTCCATCGTCTCACCCGCGAGGGGGGGGAGTACGAAGATTTGACGATAGGCTCTACTGACACCCCCGCAAGGCAGCTCCAAGCCTTCCAGACAGACCAATACTTTCAAAGAAAATATCCTTTGAAAATACTGGCACCGACGGGAATCGAACTGGCGACAGGTCCCAGATGGTAGACCTTAACCACTGGGCTATCGCGGTGCCACTAATAATAATAATAATTAGGGGCTGCGACAACACCTGAAAACGATGGTTTGCTGCGGGAATGCACCCCCCCCCCCCCTCCTCTTCCCAAGGTCGCTTTTACTCTCATTCTCACATGCAAACTTTTACAGCCTTGGAGCAATCTCAGCCATTTATTTTGGCACTACTTTATCATTACATTCGACATTCATCATTTCAACTATATCCATGAAAACAGAGCTCGTGACAAGCTTGCGAAAACACAAAGAATCAGCCTCCAAGCCCCTCTGGCACAACTGTCAGAGCCTTGGAGCATTCTCAGCCATTCATTTTGGCACTACTTTACCAGAATCTTCGTACATCTCTGTTTCAACTGGTTCAACCTAGAGCGCGTCCCAAGGTTGTGAAAACCAAAAAATCAGGCTCTGAACCCTTCTGGAACAACTTTTAGAGCATTGGAGCATTCTCAGCCATTCATTTTGGTGCCGGCAAATCCGCTTCGGGTACGTACAATTACAGGCCTTGGGCTCCGGGGGGAGGGCCCGGACCCCCCTTTCCACAGTTGATAGGGTACGTTCAATGGCCGGAGGTACCAGCAAGTAATCCCGAAAAAACAAGGAATTTTGGCATTCAGAACACTCCCCTAACGCAAATATTTGCGTGAATTCCAAAAATACTGTATCAGCATCAAGATCAAGTCTGGGGCTAGCAACCCTGCAAATATGACCTCCCAACTCCTCCTGGTTCCCACAAACCATGATTTATTCCGACAGGGGTGCAGATTTGCTGGAGAGAGGAGGGGGGGTTCCACAAATTCCAAAATCCCTCTCCCCCAAACCCCCCACTCCCGACTCCCAACACCTTTCAGGGATAATTAAAATAACTACGGGCTGCGCCAACTCAAGGATGGTTTGCTGTGCGCGTCGCGCACCCCTTCCCCCCCCCCCCCCCCCCTTCGCTTCGCTCGGGGGGAAAAATCCGAAGCCATGGTCACCAAAGCCATGGCTTCTGTGACCATGGCTTCGATGAGTACGTACAATTGCCGAAAGCCATGGCTTCGGTGACCATGGCTGTGACCATGTCTCTGGTGACCATGGCTTCGGTGAGTACGTACAATTGCCGGGCAGGGTACGTACAATGGCCGAAAGCCATGGCTTCGGTGACCATGGCTTCGGTGAGTACGTACAATGGCCGAAAGCCGAAAGCCATGGCTTCGGTGACCATGGCTTCGGTGAGTACGTACAATTGCTGGGCTGGGTACGTACAATTGATGACCCCCTTTCTCCTTCGACAGGGTACGTTCAATTGCCGGAGGTACCAGCCATGGCTTCGGTGACCATGGCTTCAGTGAGGACACACCATCGCCCCCCCGGATCCCCCCCTTCCCCGTCGACAGGGTACCTTCAATTGCCAGAGGTAGCAGCAAGTACTGCGAAAAACCAAGGAATTTTTTGGCATTCAGGACACTGCCCTAACGCAAATATTTGCGTGAATTCCAAAAAAACTATATCAGCAGCAACATCGAGTCTGGGGCTAGCCACCCTGCAAATATTAGCTCCCAACTCATCCTGGTTCCCACAAATCATGATGTATTCCGAGTGGTGCGGAAATGCGGGGGGGTTGGGTACACAATTTCCATCCCCCCCCCCCCCCCCTACTCCCAACACCTTTCGGGGATAATAACTAGGGGCTGCGCCAACACATGAAAGGATGGTTTGCGGTGCGCTTCGCGAACCCTTGCCCCCCACCCCCCCCCCCCCCCCTCCTCCCTCCCTCCCCCACCCACCCAACCCACATTTCGCTTCGCTCAGAACAAAAAATCGGTCCATTTCCAGAGGAAAATCACTGCAGTCATGGTCATCGAAGCCATTGCTTCGGTGACCATGGCTTCGATGAGTACGTTGACTGGCTGGTTCCCGGGGGGAGGGCCCCCCGGACCACACCCCTTTCCTCCTCGACAGGGTACGTTGAATTGCTGGAGGTACCGGCCATTGCTTCGATGACCATGGCTTCGGTGACCAAGGCTTCGGTGAGTACGTACAACGGGCTGGGTTCACGGGGGAGGCCCCCCTCCCTGCCCTTTCCCCTTCGACAGGGTACGTTCAATTGCCGGAGGCACCGGCACGTACTGCCAAAAACAAGGAATTTTGGCATTCAGGACACTCCCCTAAGGCAATCATTTGCGTGAATTCCAAATAGTCTATGTCAGCATCAAGATCGAGTCTGGGGCTAGCCACCCTGCAAATCTTAGCTCCTGATTCCTTCTGGTTACCACAAACCATGATTTATTCCGACAGGGGGTGCAGAAATGGGGTGAAAAAATAAGGAATTCTGGCATTCAGGACACTCCCCTAACGTAAATATTTGCGTGAATCCCAAAAAAAACTATACAAGTATCAACATCGAGTCTGGGGGCAGCCACCCTGTCAAGATGAGCTCCCAACTCCTCCTGGTTCCCACAAACCATGATCTATTCCGACAGGGATTGCAGAAATGGGTCTTGAAATAATAATGATAATAATAATAATAATAGTGCTTCTCTGTCAATGGCTGATGCATTTCTGCACATGCGCCTCCATCGTCTCACCCGTGAGGGGAGTACGAAGAATTGACGATAAGCTCTAATGACACCCCCGCAAGGGCAGTTCCAACACTTCCAGACGGGCCGGTATGTTCAATGAAAATACTGGTCCAGAAATAGACCGGTATGTTCAATGAAAATACTGGTGGCACCGACGGGAATCGAACTGGCGACAGGGCCCAGATGGTAGAACTTGACCACTGGGCTATCACGGTGTCCATAATAATAATAATAATAATAATAATAATAATAATAATAGTGCTTCTCTGTCAATGGCTGATGCAAATCTGCACATGCGCCTCAATCGTCTCACCCGTGAGGGGAGTACGAAGAATTGACGATAGGCTCTAATGACATCCCCGCACGGGCAGTTCCAACACTTCCAGACGGACCGGTATGTTCAATGAAAATACTGGTGGCACCGACGGGAATCGAACTGGCGACAGGGAAAAGATGGTAGAACTTGACCACTGGGCTATCACGGTGTCCATAATAATAATAATAATAATAATAATAATAATATATATATATATTGATCTGTCATGGCTGAGCCCGAGGGCCATGCGCCTCCATCCCTCGACCCAACAGGGACTACAGTAAGTATGTTGGGGAGGGAAGAGTGACTCTAACCATCCTGCATAGAAGGCCCCAAAAGGAAGTCCCTACTACCCGCACAGTGTCGGGTACCTTGCAGGAAATCAACTACAAATGATTGATCTTCCCCGCGTGAGAGCTCCACGAGACTGGGTAGGTCCCGCATGGAGGTACTCACAGGGGTAGCAGACATTTCATGCGGTCTGCCAGCGCATGAGGACGTTTTGTGGTAAGTGTCTGGGACGCCTCGAAACCCGTCACCACCCCTAGATCTCGGAATGTAAATACCCCTTTGATCCCACGTGGTGTATGTCTTATAAAAAACAACACAACGACATGGCCTCGGAACCAACGCAACAACATAGCCTCGGAACCCACATCGACATAGCCTCGGAACCCACACAACAACAGAGCCTCGGAACCAACACAACTACATAGCCTCTGAACCGACACAACAACATAGCCTCGGAGCCAACACAACGACATAGCCTCGAAACCAGTGGGAAGAGGCCCAATCACCTCCTCTTCCCGTGGGGTGCCATACTGTGCACCCCTCCATATTATTATTATTATTATTATTATTATTATTATTGGACCAGTATTTTCATTGAACATACATTGAACATACCGGTCCGTCTGGAAGTGTTGGAACTGCCCTTGCGGGGGTGTCATTAGAGCCTATCGTCAATTCTTCGTACTCCCCTCACGGGTGAGACGATGGAGGCGCATGTGCAGAAATGCATCAGCCATTGACAGAGAAGCACTATTATTATTATTATTATTATTATTATTATTATTATTATTGGACACCGTGATAGCCCAGTGGTCAAGTTCTACCATCTGGGCCCTGTCGCCAGTTCGATTCCCGTCGGTGCCACCAGTATTTTCATTGAACATACCGCTCCGTCTGGACCAGTATTTTCATTGAACATACCGGTCCGTCTGGAAGTGTTGGAACTGCCCTTGCGGGGGTGTCATTAGAGCTTATCGTCAATTCTTCGTACTCCCCTCACGGGTGAGACGATGGAGGCGCATGTGCAGAAATGCATCAGCCATTGACAGAGAAGCACTATTATTATTATTATTATTATTATTATTATTATTATTATTATGATAGTGCTTCTCTGTCAATGGCTGATGCATTTCTGCACATGCGCCTCCATCGTCTCACCCGTGAGGGGAGTACGAAGAATTGACGATAAGCTCTAATGACACCCCCGCAAAGGCAGTTCCAACACTTCCAGACGGACCGGTATGTTCAATGAAAATACTGGTCCAGAGACGGACCGGTATGTTCAATGAAAACACTGGTGGCACCGACGGGAATCGAACTGGCGACAGGGCCCAGATGGTAGAACTTGACCACTGGGCTATCACGGTGTCCAATATTATTATGATAATAATAATAATAATAATAATAATAGGCTTCCTCAGACTATAGCATCAGATCCAGATCCTGGACATGTGCCTCCATTAATAATAATAATAATAATAATAATAATAGTGCTTCTCTGTCAATGGCTGATGCAAATCTGCACATGCGCCTCCATCGTCTCACCCGTGAGGGGAGTACGAAGAATTGACGATAGGCTCTAATGACACCCCCGCAGGGGCAGTTCCAACACTTCCAGACGGACCGGTATGTTCAATGAAAATACTGGTGGCACCGACGGGAATCGAACTGGCGACAGGGCCCAGATGGTAGAACTTGACCACTGGGCTATCACGGTGTCCAATAATAATAATAATAATAATAATAATAATAATAATAATAATAATAGTGCTTCTCTGTCAATGGCTGATGCATTTCTGCACATGCGCCTCCATCGTCTCACCCGTGAGGGGAGTACGAAGAATTGACGATAAGCTCTAATGACACCCCCGCAAGGGCAAATAATAATAATAATAATAATAATAATAATAATAATAGTGCTTCTCTGTCAATGGCTGATGCATTTCTGCACATGCGCCTCCATCGTCTCACCCGTGAGGGGAGTACGAAGAATTGACGATAAGCTCTAATGACACCCCCGCAAGGGCAGTTCCAACACTTCCAGACGGGGGCCGGTATGTTCAATGAAAATACTGGTCCAGACGGATCGGTATGTTCAATGAAAATACTGGTGGCACCGACGGGAATCGAACTGGTGACAGGGCCCAGATGGTAGACTTGACCACTGGGCTATCACGGTGTCCAATAATAATAATAATAATAATAATAATAATAATAATAGGCTTCCTCAGACTATAGCATCAGATCCAGATCCTGGAAATGTGCCTCCATTAATAATAATAATAATAATAATAATAATAATAATAGTGCTTCTCAGTCAATGGCGAATGCATTTCTGCACATGTGCCTCCATCGTCTCACCCGCGAGGGGAGTACGAAGATTTGACGATAGGCTCTACTGACACCCCCGCAAGGCAGCTCCAAGCCTTCCAGACAGACCATTACTTTCAAAGAAAATATCCTTTGAAAATACTGGCCCCGACGGGAATCGAACTGGCGACAGGTCCCAGATGGTAGACCTTAACCACTGGGCTATCGCGGTGCCACTAATAATAATAATGATAATAATAATAACAATAATAATAATAATAATAATAATAATAATAATAATAATAATAATCATTGGCATCCACTCAATCTCTACCTCCCTCACCCTCCAACTATGCTAGTCCATCTATCCCTCTCTCTTCATCTCTATCTCAGGCAACGACTCAAGAAGATGCTGACTCGTCAGAACCCGAAGCCGATACACCCTCTACCCAACTCTCTCTCTCTCTCTCTCTCTCTCTCTCTCTCTCTGTGCAATCCCCAATCACCTGTCTCACCTGCTGTACATGAACAAAAGCACGCACTTCCAGCATCACATGCTGCCTCACCTCCACTATCCCCTCTATCTGCCTCACCTGACTCTTCATCTGCCTCACAACATCTGCCTAACACTGACCCTCGATCTGGCCCTGACCTACAAACTGGCACTACTATCCTTGAGATGTTTCCATGCATTGCAACACACCCCACATGGGCATCATTACTTGTTGACATGCAACACATTTTTCAGATTTCTGCAGACAACATCATCAAACCACTCCCTAGTGTTTTGAGCAGGTGGGACTTAGGCGCTGCTGATGACGCTACCCTACACAACGCTATCCTCGCCTTCCTAGCCTTCCCGTCACTAGCTCTTCTATTGTCTAGACGCAGACCAAGAAAGAAGCTTGAAGCTCAGCTACAGCGCCTCAGCATGCCATCATCAATCAATGCCGCCAGCATGCCGGCTCCTCCCGCTGATGATGACCGGCAGCCAAACCTTGATACCAAGACGCGGCGATCAGGAACATCAAAAGAATCACCAAGGGCAACAAAACCCATAAGTCTGACAAGATTACCAACCTGGATATGCCTGCGGATATAACCGAATCCAAAGTACAAGAAAAGCTTGCTCATAAGCTGCTGAAGCGAGCACCCGGCTCAAACAGCAGCGCTTTACCAAGCCTAGTACGGTATTGGTAAAAATTGAGGAGGCAAATGTACGGGCGGCCATATCCCAGCTCCAGCGTGCTAATCTTAGAGACATTTATGGGTGGACACTCAAGCTCCTTCTCTACCTCCTTGACGACCCTAACAGCATGGACTGCATCATCAGCCTCCCACCTCGCCCACAACTACGTTCCGGCCATGACGAGACCTCATCTACGTGTTCGAGACGGCATGGGCAAATGATACAAAGAAAAGAAAGAAAGCTGCGGCCACTCTCGTGGGGAAGTAGCCTCCTTTCTATCGTTGATTGTGCTATTACTATTAAGCATGATCGGGCGCCAGGTAAGGAAACGCTCTTGCACCGTACGCAATACGCAGTAGGCTTGAATGGAGGATCTCAAGCTGCTATCCTCACTATCCAGTCCATCCTCTCCTGCCCAGCCGCCCCTTTCCCTGCCTGTGTTATCCTGGACGCAGAGAACTTCTTCAACAGCACAGAAAGAAAAGCTATGCTTCAGGCTGAGAGAAGCTTAAGTATCACTACGGCTGTATCGACCTAGAGTATGGCAATGATGCGGAATCATGGATTGTCTACAAAGATCGATCTGGTAAGCCAAACATCGGCATGGGTCACAACGATGGATATAATCAAGGCTGCTCCTTGTGAATGGCTCTGGCATGCAACTCCATGATCAGCCTTACGGAGAAAGCACTTGAGGATACCAGAGCAGAGTGTATATCGTACGCCGACAACTTTCACTTCGTAGATACTGATGCGGAATCAGTCGTCACTGCTACCAAGAAGCTCATCACCAAGGTTTATGATCTCAACTTCAACATTGAATGCATCCTCTGGCCGTCACGGCATCCACCGCCACGGTCCCTCGTGGACTTTGCAGCGAAACATGGGAAACCAATCACGCATGGGTGGACAAAGACACTCAAGGGCGTAATTGGCAACTTCAAGGATGACATATGGAAGCAAGAGATGATGAATGAGATATCTAAGGACGTATTATCCAAAATCACACCTGTCTTGGACGCTCTCAGGATAAGAGAATGCCACATCAAATTGCATACCACACTTTGTCCAAAACATTGCCCAGCTACCTCGTTCATATCACGCGCACCGTCCCCACATCTCTCTTCTCCAACATCATCAACCAGATCGACCAACATATGCACGACACATTCTTGCATGTCTTTGGCATAGATGCAGGTGCCTTTCACTCGCTACCCGATGACGTGCAGAACTCACTTCGTGCTCAAGCTTGCCTGCCTGTGCACTCATGTGGCTTCGGATTATCTGATGTTAAGGCTCTCGCCCCCATCGCCTACGCTGCGTCACTTGCAGACGCTGCACCCAGGATTTGGGCTGCACTCGAAATAGTGAACCCTAGCTATGTTGCTAATACTTTGAATGATGATGAAAAATAACATCCCTCTTCCTCTCTTTTTAGAATTCCGTCCTACCTGGATCGGCTGCGCGCTCAGGGGAATGAAAACCCAGTAACGAAGCGCCCGGCGGCACCCACCTCTCAATCCCTATAACCTCTCCTTCCACGTTGCGACGACCCTACCTCTCTCTCTCTCTCTCTCTCTCTCTCTCTCTCTCTCTCTCTCTCTCTTTACCCTCGTTCATTCAACACTATGCTCTTCCATCCTCTCCATTTTTATCTGCTCGTGCCGATGTTGATAAATATGGCTTGCGTTTTTGCAAATTGCAAAAATGCTTCCTCAGCACAACGTTCAGCGTTTTGAGACCTGGCGAGCACGTGACGTCCCTGACGTTGAACGAGCCCGTCAGAATGCTCTACTCGCTGAAGGCGCTAATCTTGCCCTTACATGCCCACCCATCCACTCACATCTCTTACTCCAAGATCATGCATGGGATCTCAAGGGGCAAAGACGCGCTGGCCTCGTCGACCCAGGACCTTATGCTTGTTATGAATGCAAAACTACTTTTCTCACTCTATCTGCTCTTGAAACACACACTGACAACACATGCACACACAAGCGCGGATCAGCTGCTAAGCTCAAGCACAATTGCCTTGTAAAGCTATTACATAAGGATGTGTCAAAGGTAGGTGGAATGAACGCAACTCTCGAGCCTCGTAACTACAACGATGAGAAACGATGGTTCGACCTCGCTGTTTTCCCCTTGCGAATTCTACCTCTCCGCTACAGCTTGACTCTGATCTAGCCGTCACCAACCCTATCGCACCATTCTATGTCGAAGATACTATTCGCGACATCTGTGCTGCCATCGAGAAGCGTGAAGCCGAAAAAATGAACAAACACGCGGAAGAATGCAAGCAAGCTGGCGCGGAATTCATCCCCTTTGTCATGTCTAGCTTCGGTGGATTTGGAACGCAGGCCCAAGTCTTCATGAGAAACATCGGCGAGCAGGCAGCATTTCATATGCCATCGATCTACACTCCACAAGCGCACGCCCTCCGGATCAAGGCTATCCTTCACTTTGCAGTACATCGCTGGAATCACATCAACTGGATGCATCAACTCAAAAAGTCCAACTGCCTACATCCGCGCAGACTCCCACAGCACAAGAGACGAGCTATCAGGCTCGCCTCTGCTCTCCCATACAGGGAATTGCGACGATTTAAGTCATTAGTTTTTAGATTATGAGCTATTTGACTAGGACACTATTAATACTTATGAATTATTATTACTGTTTGCTTAGAGTTTTTATTATTAAAATGTTTCTGTTGGTGTTAAAAAAAGAAAAAGAAACAAAGAATTTTTGCATTCAGGACCCCCCCCCCCCTAAACGCAAATACTTGCGTGCATTCCAAAAGAAACTATACCAGCATCAACATCAAGTCTGGGGCTAGCCACCCTGCAAAATATGAGCTCTCAACTCCTCCTGGTTCCCACAAACCACCATTATTCCGACAGAGTGCATTTGCGGGTGGGGGTTTGGGGGGGGGGACCATTTCCAATGTCCCCCTCCCCCCAAACCCCCCACCCCTACTCCCAACACCTTCAGGGAATTTAGTATTAATAACAATCTCTCAAACAATAGTAATTGTAATAAGATAAAATTTATAATAATAATGTCTACAACGACAACGACGAAAAGAAGAAAGCAGAAGAATAAGAACAAGATCGAGAACAGAGGAAAAAAGGGGAAGAAGCAAAGACAAAGCAGGAGCAAAAACCACTCACCTTGCTTGACCGAGATGAATTAAATCCCTTGACCCCCCCCCCCCCCCCCAAACAACAACAACAGCAACAACAACAAACGTAGAGGCCTACCAGGTTTTCGTTCTTGTCCCCAGAAGCACTTCTAGAATGGCCAGTTTCGTCTGCCAAGACGCATTCGGTATCAGATTCTCCCATCCCTGTGTATCCAGATTCTCTTCCTGACGATGACTCGGTGCCAGTATGTTCTCCCTTATCAATGTCCATTATGTCTAGTGGGTTCGTTTCCAGCAGATCAAGGGACTCTCTCACCTTGCTCCATGGACTCTCATCAACAGTGCTTTCTGTATCTCGACCATTCTTTTGCTGCCCCTTTTGTGGCTTGTCACTAGTCTTGTCGAAGGTCCCGTCTGCATTACGAATAGGAGACACGCAAGGAGTTTCATTTTGCGTGTCCAAACTTAAGGGCACAAAATCCTCTTCTTCTTCCTCAGGTGTTGAAGATGGTCGCCCAAAATCAATTTTTACGGTGATGGCAGCCAGTTCAGATCCACCAAAGGGACTCATGGGGCTTAACAATTTTCCAGCAGAGCTGCCTGAGCTCAGAGGTGACGCAGATTTCCCAGAAAAAAGCACTGTGGACACTCGCGTCCTGGTCTCCATTCTACATGAAGTTCTTCAGAAGACGAAAATACCACCCAAGAAGACTTGAAATAATTATCAAACCCTTAAAATACTGGCACCCGGTGGCATTTTGTGTGTTTTTTTGTACCGATGGCACCCCGTCTGATTACAAGGCGACGAGAGTGCTTTTTTGACAGAAAAACAGCTAACAAAAACACGTCGCTGGAGATTGCATCTTACTCATCTTGACCAGCAAAAGACACACTCCAATCGCTAGTTCGTCTCATCTTTGTCTATTCGCCTGTGTTCACATTGAAATCTAGATTCTGCAACTCACATACAAAAAAATAGTAAAAATCAGGTCACAAGACGGGTATGTGCAGTAGAAGGTGGAAGATATAAAGCTGCGGGCATCAAATTTAACAATTAATACCCACTAAAGCAGCCGCTGCTCTTCTCAAGGTGACGACGACCCAAAATGCATTTACGCACGAACGCAGCTTATGACGAGGAGGAACAAGTAATGATAGAGAGAGACGAAGCGCGAATCAGGAGGAGAGAGAGGAATAATGATCATCCTTGGAGACGGAGTCATCTTTTTTTTTGGGGGGGGGGTCTCTCTCTACCTCTTCTTCTTCTTCTTCTTCTTCTTCTTCTTCTTCTTCTTCTTCTTCTTCTTCTTCTTCTTCTTCTTCTTCTTCTTCTTCTTCTTCTTCTTCTTCTTCTTCTTCTTCTTCTTCTTCTACTTTCTTCTTCTTCTTCTTCTTCTTCTCCTCCTCCTCCTCCTCTTCTTCTTCTTCTTCTTCTTCTTCTTCTTTCTTCTTCCTTCGTTTTGATTGAGAGAACAATTTTACAATTGGACTCAGGGAACGTCCACGTGAAAAGCATAGCTAAAAGGTCATACCTTTATCTAAGGTGGAAACCTAGTCAATCAAGCGTATTAAAAGAAGATATTTATCGGATATTGGGAGGCTCGGTATCAATGTTGTTAATATTTATGTTTGGATATGTTGTGCGATATGTAGCTTATATTATGACATGGGTGTATGTTATTTTAAGCGGGATCATTTATGTATGGCGGCACCCCTCCTTTTATCTCTCTCTCTCTCTCACTCTCTCTCTCTCTCTCTCTCTCTCTCTCTCTCTCTGCCCCTCCCTCCCTCCCTCCCTCCCTCCCTCTCTCTCTCTCTCTCTCTCTCTCTCTCACTCGCTCTCTCTCTCGTCTGTGTTGCGTATGTGTTTTAGTGTTTGTGTAGCTTGGAATGTATGATCATGTATCTGAGTCTCTCTCTCTCTCTCTCCCTCTCCCTCTCTCTCTCTCTCTCTCACACACACACACTCGCTCTCTCTCTCTCTCTCTCTCTCTCTCGATCTCTCTCTCGATCTCTCTCTCGATCTCTCTCTCTCTCGATCTCTCTCTCTCTTGATCTCTCTCTCTCTCTCTTCTCTCTCTTCTTCTTCTTCTTCGTATTTATTGAGAGAACAATTTTACCGTGGACTCAGGGAAAAGGATAGCTAGTAAGTTATACCTTTATCTGAGGTGGAAACCTAGTTATTCAATTGAGCGTATTAAAGAAAAATATTAATAGGATATAGGCGAGTTAGGCGGCTGAGTTTTCATCTTGTTAATATATATTTATGCTTGGATATTTTGTGCGATTTGTTGTGTGCATTTTGATATGGATGCATGTTATTTAAGCGGGATCGTTCATATATGGCGGGCCCCCTCTTTCTTTTTTTTCTTTTTTCTTTTTTCTTTTCTTTTTTTGTGTTATTATTATTATTATTATTATATATATATGATGGAGGCGCATGTGCAGATTTGCATCAGCCATTGACAGAGAAGCACTATTATATATATATATTTTTTTTATCACTCAAAAGTGACATGGTAAAAATGATCAAGGGTTATTAAGCTGGGGTGGGGAATGGTTGACCAGATAGGTCGACAGATTCAGAGAGGTCTTCTCCGAGTAGCAAACAGGGGGGCAGGTCGGGCGTTACATAGTTATTATCCCTGAAAGGTGTTGGTCAAGGGGGTGGGGGATTTGGGGGGAGGGGAAAATGAAAATTGTGTACCTCCCCCCCCCCCCCGTCCACCCCCCGCATTTTCGCACCCCTGTCGGAATAAATCATGGTTTGTCGGAACGAGGAGGAATTGGGAGCTCATATTTGCAGGGTGGTTAGCCCCAGACTCTATCTTGATGCTGATATGATTTTTTTGGAATTCACGCAAATATTTGCGTCAGGGCAGTGTCCTGAATGCCAAAATTCATTGTTTTTTTTCGCACCCCAATCGGAATAAATCATGGTTTGTGTGAACCAGGAGGAGTTGGGAGCTCATATTTGCAGGGTGGCTAGCCCCAGACTCGATGTTGATGCTGATATGATTTCTTTGGAATTCACGCAAATATTTGCGTTGGGGGAGTGTCCTGAATGCGAAAATTCCTTGTTTTTTTAGCCTATTTTCTGCACCCTCGTCGGAATAAGTCATGGTTTGTGTGAACCAGGAGGAGTTGGGAGCTCATATCGGCAGGGTGGCCAGCCCCCGACTCGATCTTGATGCTGATATAGTTTTTTTGAAATTCACGCAAATATTTGCGTTAGGGGAGTGTCCTGAATGCCAAAATTCCTTGTTTTTTAGCCTATTTTCTGCTCTCCCATCGGAATAAATCATGGTTTGTAGGAACCAGGAGGAGTTAGAGCTCATATTGGCAGGGTGGTTAACAGCAGACTCGATCTTAATGCTGGTATAGTTTTTTTTTGGAATTCACGCAAATATTTGCGTAAGGGGAGTGTCCTGAATGCCAAATTTCCTTGTTTTTTTGCAGTACTTGCCGGTGCCTCCGGCAATTGAATACCCTGTCGACGGGGCAGGGGGGGTCCGGGGGGCCCTTCCCCCGGAAACCCCAGCCCTGTGATTGTACGTACCCGTTCTGGTCGCGGGTGGCACCTACACCTGAAAATTGAGGTTTTTGGCCACCAGGCGCCCTTCCGGCAATCCAACGTACCCTGTCGAAGGGAAAGGGGGGGGGGGAGGTCCGGGGGGCCCACCAAAAAGTGATAAGAAGTGGGGCTGGCGGGGTTTGGTGCGTTCGCGCACCGGCAAACCATCCTTTCAGGTGTTGGCGCAGCCCCTAGTTATTATTATTATTATTATTATTATTATTATTATTATTTATGGACACCGTGATAGCCCAGTGGTCAAGTTCTACCATCTGGGCCCTGTCGCCAGTTCGATTCCCGTCGGTGCCACCAGTATTTTCATTGAACATACCGGTCTATTTCTGGACCAGTATTTTCATTGAACATACCGGCCCGTCTGGAAGTGTTGGAACTGCCCTTGCGGGGGTGTCATTAGAGCTTATCGTCAATTCTTCGTACTCCCCTCACGGGTGAGACGATGGAGGCGCATGTGCAGAAATGCATCAGCCATTGACAGAGAAGCACTATTATTATTATTATTATTATTATTCAGCCCAATGGCCTTACGGCGTTAAACTGTGATGCCAACTCAAAACCATTTGGTGGATGATGCTGGGGAGGAGGGTCGTTGGGCGCCTGTCGAAGATCTTAAACTCCGCTATGCCGGTTGATAGCCCGTGGACCCAGCGGATACCAAATTGTTATGGGTGGGGTTTTGAGGTAGTTCTAGCAACCATGCTTGGTGTACGCACTTGCACATGCGGCAACGTTTTGCAAGAGGTTGTTGAGACTGCGGAATAACCTCGGCTTAGTGTAGTCTTGCCCTCAGGAGCTCCATCGGTGGCCCCTATAATCAGTCGAGAGACTGACTAGGTGGGGATGGAGCACATCGAACAAGGGCATGGAGGCTCATGTCCGGAAACGGATCGTGCCATCAGCTGCATCAGTATGCCTTAGAGGAAGTATATTATTATTATTATTATTATTATTATTATTATTATTATTTTGGAGTGTTGACTGTGACATATTTGAGGGAAATCCCGATGAAAAAACCTAGTCACACTTGCTAAACAGAGTTCCAGCCCAATGGCCTCAAGGCGTTAAACTGTGACGCCAACTCATAACCCTTTGGTGGTAGATGCTGGGGAGGAGGGTCGTTGCGCGCGTAAAAGATCTTAAACTCCGCATATGCTGGTTGATAGCCCAGGACCCAGCAGACACCAGATTGTTATGGGTGGGGTTTCGAGGCAGCTCTAGCAACCGCGCTTGGTGTATGCACTTGCACATTCGGTGACGTCTTGCAAGAGGTTGCTGGGACTGCGGAATAACCTCGGCTTAGTGCAGTCTTGCCCTCAGGAGCTCCATCGGTGGCCCCGATCATCAGGCGAGAGACTGACACGGGGGGGTGGAGGACCTCGAACAAGGGTATTGGAGGCTTATGTCCGTTGAGGATATGCCATTAGCTGCATCAGTACGCCTCAGATATAGTATTATTATTATTATTATTATTATTATTATTATGGACACCGTGATAGCCCAGTGGTCAAGTTCTACCATCTGGGCCCCGTCGCCAGTTCGATTCCCGTCGGTGCCACCAGTATTTTCATTGAACATACCGGTCTATTTCTGGACCAGTATTTTCATTGAACATACCGGCCCGTCTGGAAGTGTTGGAACTGCCCTTGCGGGGGTGTCATTAGAGCTTATCGTCAATTCTTCGTACTCCCCTCACGGGTGAGACGATGGAGGCGCATGTGCAGAAATGCATCAGCCATTGACAGAGAAGCACTATTATTATTATTATTATTATTATTATTATGGACACCGTGATAGCCCAGTGGTCAAGTTCTACCATCTGGGCCCTGTCGCCAGTTCGATTCCCGTCGGTGCCACCAGTATTTTCATTGAACATACCGGTCCGTCTGGAAGTGTTGGAACTGCCCTTGCGGGGGTGTCATTAGAGCCTATCGTCAATTCTTCGTACTCCCCTCACGGGTGAGACGATGGAGGCGCATGTGCAGATTTGCATCAGCAATTGACAGAGAAGCACTATTATTATTATTATTATTATTATTATTATTATTATTATTATTATTATTATTATTATTATTATTATTCAGTTCGATTCCCGTCGGTGCCACCAGTATTTTCATTGAACATACCGGTCTATTTCTGGACCAGTATTTTCATTGAACATACCGGCCCGTCTGGAAGTGTTGGAACTGCCCTTGCGGGGGTGTCATTAGAGCTTATCGTCAATTCTTCGTACTCCCCTCACGGGTGAGACGATGGAGGCGCATGTGCAGAAATGCATCAGCCATTGACAGAGAAGCACTATTATTATTATTATTATTATTATTATTATTATTATTATTATTATTATTATTATTATTATTATTGTTATTGAATATGCCATTCGCTGCATCAGTACGCCTCAGATATAGTAAATCTGCCTTGGAGTGTTGACTGTGACATATTTGAGGGAAATCCCGATGAAAAAACCTAGTCACACTTGCTAAACAGAGTTCCAGCCCAATGGCCTCAAGGCGTTAAACTGTGACGCCAACTCATAACCCTTTGGTGGTAGATGCTGGGGAGGAGGGTCGTTGCGCGCGTAAAAGATCTTAAACTCCGCATATGCTGGTTGATAGCCCAGGACCCAGCAGACACCAGATTGTTATGGGTGGGGTTTCGAGGCAGCTCTAGCAACCGCGCTTGGTGTATGCACTTGCACATTCGGTGACGTCTTGCAAGAGGTTGCTGGGACTGCGGAATAACCTCGGCTTAGTGCAGTCTTGCCCTCAGGAGCTCCATCGGTGGCCCCGATCATCAGGCGAGAGACTGACACGGGGGGGTGGAGGACCTCGAACAAGGGTATTGGAGGCTTATGTCCGTTGAGGATATGCCATTAGCTGCATCAGTACGCCTCAGATATAGTATTATTGTTATTATGGACACCGTGTAGCCCAGTGGTCAAGTTCTACCATCTGGGCCCTGTCGCCAGTTCGATTCCCGTCGGTGCCACCAGTATTTTCATTGAACATACCGGTCCGTCTGGAAGTGTTGGAACTGCCCGTGCGGGGGTGTCATTAGAGCCTATCGTCAATTCTTCGTCACGGGTGAGACGATGGAGGCGCATGTGCAGATTTGCATCAGTCATTGACAGAGAAACACTATTATTATTATTATTATTATTATTATTATTATCCCTGAAAGGTGTTGGGAGTAGGGGGGGGGTTTGGGGGGAGGGGGAAAATGAAAATTGTGTTCCCCCCCCCCCCCCCCACACACACACACACCCCACCCCCTTTTCCGCACCCCTGTCGGAATAAATCATGGTTTGTGGGAACGAGGAGGAGTTGGGAGCTCATATTGGCAGGGTGGCTAGCCCCAGACTCGATGTTGATGCTTATATGATTTCTTGGAATTCACGCAAATATTTGCGTTAGGGGAGTGTCCTGAATGCCAAAATTACTTGTTTTCTAGCCTACTTTTTGCACCCTCGTCGTAATAAATCAAGGTTTGTGTGAACCAGGAGTTGGGAGCTCATATTGACAGGGTGGCTAGCCCCAGACTCGATGTTGATGCTGATATAATTTTTTTGGAATTCACGCAAATGTTTGCGTTAGGGGAGTGTCATATGAATGCCGAAATTCCTTGTTTTTTGGGAGTACTTGCCTGTACCTCCGGCAATTGAACGTACCCTGTCGACAGGGAAAGGGGTCCGGGGGCCCTCCCCCCGGGAACCACAACCCGGCAATTGTACGTACCCGTTTTGGTCGCGGGTGGCACCCACACCAGAAAATTGAGGTCTTTTGCCACCAGGCGCTGTTCGCGCACACCAGAGGGATTTAGCGGCTGATATTTGGTGTATCTGACACTTCTTGATGAGCTCTCTTCGAAAATATATAATTTGTGGTGCCGGGTGGCGTAAAAACCAGAAAATTCACGTTTTTTGCGCCACCAGGTGCCGTTTGCGCACACCAGAGGGAGTTTGAGGCTGATGTTTGGTGTACCCGACACCTCTCGATGAGCTCTCTCCGGAGATCCAAAAGTTTTGGTGCCGGGTGGCACAAAAACCACAGATTTTAGGTTTTTGTGCCACCAGAGCTTACACTTGCGTTCTGCTGGTACCTCCGGAAATTGAACGTACCCTGTCGACGGGGAAGGGGGGTCCACGTGAAAAGTATAGCTAGTAAGTTATGCCTTCATCGAAGGTGGAAACCTATTAAAGAATGTATTAATTGAATATTAGGCGGCTCAGTAATATTATTAATATTTATATTTATGCTTCGATATTTTGTGCGATATGTTGTGTATACTATGATATGGGTGTATGTTAGTTAAGCTCATATATTTATGCTTCGATATTTTGTGCGATATGTTGTGTATACTATGATATGTGTGTATGTTATTTAAGCGGGATCTTTCATATATGGCGGGCCCCCTCTTTCTTTTTTTCTGTCACTTAAAAGTGAGGCGGGAAAAGATTTTTTACAGGGGGGGGGGGGGGGGGTTTAGTTGGGGTGGGGCATGGTTGACCAGGTACGTCGACAGATTCAGAGACATCTTCTCCAAGTGGCAAACCAGGGGGGTAGGTCTGGCGTTACATAGTTGAATGTCGTATTTTGTATGAGTGAATGGTTTGATAGGGATAAAGGTGTTGTTGTGGACTTTTCTGTTGAGATCTTTTTTGGGGCAAATAAATGGTGGTTTTCTATGCATACACGGAAGATGTAGAGGTGGGTGATGTCGAGCAGTTGAAGCTGGTCTAGGAATGGTTTGGTGTGTGCTCGGCAGTGTGTTTTTGTAATTATTCTGATTATTATTTTCTGGATTTTTATGAGCGTTTGTATGTATTTCCTTTTGTTGTCATGAGCCCCCCAGATGGAGATGTTTTGTATGAAGTGTGGATACATATGTATAATCAAGTTTTTTAATTGTTTTATGTCTAGAAATGTTTGGCGTATAGTAGGGAGTTGATTGTGGGTTGAGTTGATATGTTGATCATATCTGAGTTTATGTTGCAGTGTTATACCTAGTTTTGCTTGTTGGGATTGTTCGAGGGTGTAGTTGTTTATGTTTATTGTAATGCTTTGTTATATTTTGTGGAAAATCGTATGTGTTGTTTTTGTTGCGTTTGGTACTAGGTTGTTGGAGTGGAAGTAGTTTATTAGTTTGTTATTTCTTGTAGGTTGTTAGGGTTTTTCGCTATTGCTATCAGCGTCGTGTCGTCTGCATATGTCTATACTTCTTTGTTGTATAATGTTGATGATATGATTCATATAGAGTAGGAAGAAGGTGGTGGAGAATGTGCTGCCTTGTGGGATGCCATTCGTGATTGTGCGTTTGTATGGCTTGGCGTATTGTGTGTAGACCTCTTGAGTGCGGTTCGAGAAGCAGGATGCAAAGAACTCGACTGTGCCTTCGGCCAAATTGAAACTGCGTCGAAGTTTGTCGAGTAGCTTTGAATGCTCTACTGTATCGTATGCTTTCGAGAGATCTACATATACTGCTAGCACTAGCTTTTCCTTATCTTTATGTTTTTGTATTCGGTTTATTATTGTTTGGACTGTCATGGTTGTGCTTGAGTTAGGTCGGAAGGCGTACTGTGTTTGTGATATTATGTCATGTTTTGTTAGGTGATCCATTATCTGTTTAGCTATAATCGGTAGCAGTTATATTGGCCTGTAGTCGGCCGGCATTCTTGTGTCGCTGGCTTTGTACAGTTCTATTACTTTTGTTGTTTTGAGTGCGTCTGGGTATTTATTTTCATCTATTGCTTTGTTGAAAAGGTCGGTGAGTATGGGTGTGAAGAAAGCGTGCATCTTTTTTATTTTATATTGTCTTCTGCCTTGCCTCTGTTTGTGTTTTTCAGTGATTTGCTTATGATGTGTTGTGTTATGTAGTTTGAAGCTTGGGTGTGTTTATTTGTTTTCTTCCGCTCTCTCTTCTTGTGGCTGTTTGTGTTCGATTGTGGGTATGCTGTTGCTTGTTTTCTTGCCTATTGTTATGTAGTGATCGCTTGGGTGTGTTTATTTGTTTTCTTCCGCTGTCTCTTCTTGTGGCTGTTTGGGTTCGATTGTGGGTATACTGTTGCTTGTTTTCTTGCTTATAGTTATGTAGTGATCGTTCAGTGCGTTTGCTATTTCTATTGGGTCTGTGTGTGTTTTGTATTGCAGTGTGGTTTGTGATGCTCTCGGTGGTTTGTTCTTGGGTACTAACTCTCTGAGTTTTCTGTGTCGCTTCTTTGGGTTGTCTTTGTTTTCTTCCATCGTTTTCATTATTATTATTATTGTTGTTGTTGTTGTTGTTGTTGCTGTTGTTTGTTCCTTGTCGTCGTCGTCGTTGTCGTTGTCGTTGTTGTTGTTGTTGTTGCTATTGTTATTGTTGTTGTTGTTGTTTATTGCTTCTTGTCGTTTGTTGCTTCTTGTTGTTGTTGCTTCTTGTTGTTTTTGTTTGTTGTTGTTGTTGTTGTGGTTGTTGTTGTTTGTTGCTGTCGTTTGTTGCTGTTGTTTGTTGCTGCTGTTTGTTGCTTGTTGATGTTTTTGTTGTTGTTTTTGTTTATGTTTTTGCTGTTGTTTTTGTTTTTGTTTTTGTTGTGTTTTTTTTTTTTTTTTTTTTTTTTTTTTTGTTGTTGTTGTTTGTGTTCTTTTGTTGTTTCAGTTGTTTCAGTTGTTGCTGTTGTTTTGTGTGTGTGTTTGTGTTGTTGTTGTTGTTGTTCTTATTGTTATTGTTGTTGTTTCATTATTATTGTTGTTGCTCTATTATTATCCCTGAAACGTGTTGGGAGTAGGAGGTGGGGGTTTGGGGGGGGAGGGGCAAATGGAAATTGTGTACCCCCCCACACACACACACACACACACACTTACACACACACACCCACCCACCCACCCCAAGCCACCCCAGTCGCAATAAATCATGGTTTGTGGGAACCAGGAGGAGTTGGAAGCTCATATTGACAGGATGGCTAGCCCCCAACTCAACGATATAGTTTTTTTGGAATTCACGCAAATATTTGCGTTAGGGGAGTGTACCGAATGCCCAAAGTCCTTGCTTTTTGGGAGTACTTGCTGGTACCTCCGGCGATGGGGAAGGGGGGGTTACGGGGGGCTCCCCCGGGAACCCAGCCCGGCCATTGTACGTCCTCACCGAAGCCATGGCCCCCGAAGCCATGGCTGGCACCTCCTGCAATTGAACGTACCCTGTCCAAGGGGAAAGGGGGTTCGGCAATTCTACGTACCCAGCCCAGCACTTGTAGGTACTCACCGAAGCCATGGTCACCGAAGCCATGGCTTTCGGCAGTTGTACGTACCCAGCCCGGCTATTGTACGTACTCACCGAAGCCATGACCCAGCCCTGCCATTGTACGCACTCACCGAAGGCATGGTCACCGAAGCCATGGCCACCAAAGCCATGGCTTCGGTGACCATGGCTTCAGTGATTTTTTTTTTTTTTTTTTTTTTTCTCCACTGTAATGACTTCTTCTTTCCTAAGGGTGCGAGGGTGCGCGAAGCGCACCGCAAACCATCTTTTCATGTGTTGGCGCAGCCGCTAGTTATTATTATTATTATTATTATTATTATTATTGGGGGTGGAGGACCTCGAACAAGGGTATTGGAGGCTTATGTCCGTTGAGGATATGCCATTAGCTGCATCAGTACGCCTCAGATATAGTAAATCTGCCTTGGAGTGTTGACTGTGACATATTTGAGGGAAATCCCGATGAAAAAACCTAGTCACACTTGCTAAA
Organism: Paulinella micropora; assembly: GCA_019918135.1. Taxonomy (NCBI): domain Eukaryota; phylum Cercozoa; class Imbricatea; order Euglyphida; family Paulinellidae; genus Paulinella; species Paulinella micropora. The sequence goes on along the minus strand of WBZZ01007022.1, from coordinate 26,346 downwards.
CAGAGTTCCAGCCCAATGGCCTCAAGGCGTTAAACTGTGACGCCAACTCATAACCCTTTGGTGGTAGATGCTGGGGAGGAGGGTCGTTGCGCGCGTAAAAGATCTTAAACTCCGCATATGCTGGTTGATAGCCCAGGACCCAGCAGACACCAGATTGTTATGGGTGGGGTTTCGAGGCAGCTCTAGCAACCGCGCTTGGTGTATGCACTTGCACATTCGGTGACGTCTTGCAAGAGGTTGCTGGGACTGCGGAATAACCTCGGCTTAGTGCAGTCTTGCCCTCAGGAGCTCCATCGGTGGCCCCGATCATCAGGCGAGAGACTGACACGGGGGGGTGGAGGACCTCGAACAAGGGTATTGGAGGCTTATGTCCATTGAGGATATGCCATTAGCTGCATCAGTACGCCTCAGATATAGTATTATTATTATTATTATTATTATTATTTCAAGTTCTACCATCTGGGCCCTGTCGCCAGTTCGATTCCCGTCGATGCCACCAGTATTTTCATTGAACATACCGGTCCGTCTGGAAGTGTTGGAACTGCCCGTGCGGGGGTGTCATTAGAGCCTATCGTCAATTCTTCGTACTCCCCTCACGGGTGAGACGATGGAGGCGCGTGTGCAGATTTGCATCAGCCATTGACAGAGAAGCACTATTATTATTATTATTATTATTATTATTATTATTATTATTATTATTATTATTATTATTATTATTATTATTTACCATCTGGGCCCTGTCGCCAGTTCGATTCCCGTCGGTGCCACCAGTATTTTCATTGAACATACCGGTCCGTCTGGAAGTGTTGGAACTGCCCGTGCGGGAGTGTCATTAGAGCCTATCGTCAATTCTTTGTACTCCCCTCACGGGTGAGACGATGGAGGCGCATGTGCAGATTTGCATCAGCCATTGACAGAGAAGCACTATTATTATTATTATTATTATTATTATTATTATTATTATTATTATTATTATTAATGGAGGCACATGTCCAGGATCTGGATCTGATGCTATAGTCTGAGGAAGCCTATTATTATTATTATTATTATTATTATTATTATTATTATTATTATTATTATTATTATTTGGACACCGTGATAGCCCAGTGGTCAAGTTCTACCATCTGGGCCCTGTCGCCAGTTCGATTCCCGTCGGTGCCACCAGTATTTTCATTGAACATACCGGTCTATTTCTGGACCAGTATTTTCATTGAACATACCGGCCCGTCTGGAAGTGTTGGAACTGCCCTTGCGGGGGTGTCATTAGAGCCTATCGTCAATTCTTCGTACTCCCCTCACGGGTGAGACGATGGAGGCGCATGTGCAGAAATGCATCAGCCATTGACAGAGAAGCACTATTATTATTATTATTATTATTATTATTATTATTATTAGGGAGTACATAGGCCATCGGTCCCTTTCCATGGGGCTGATTGGTATAAAGCTCCTAGAGAAATGTTCTATGCCGTCACTTCCTTTATTCCACCGATTGGTGTGGAGACTTTCCTTATGGAATGGAGGACTTGATGCACATGGCCTTTTGGCTCAGCAATTGGCAGACGATTCATATTATTATTATTATTATTATTATTATTATTATTTTGGACACCGTGATAGCCCAGTGGTCAAGTTCTACCATCTGGGCCCTGTCACCAGTTCGATTCCCGTCGGTGCCACCAGTATTTTCATTGAACATACCGATCCGTCTGGACCAGTATTTTCATTGAACATACCGGCCCCCGTCTGGAAGTGTTGGAACTGCCCGTGCGGGGGTGTCATTAGAGCTTATCGTCAATTCTTCGTACTCCCCTCACGGGTGAGACGATGGAGGCGCATGTGCAGAAATGCATCAGCCATTGACAGAGAAGCACTATTATTATTATTATTATTATTATTATTATTATTATTATTATTATTATGGACACCGTGATAGCCCAGTGGTCAAGTTCTACCATCTGGGCCCTGTCGCCAGTTCGATTCCCGTCGGTGCCACCAGTATTTTCATTGAACATACCGGTCTATTTCTGGACCAGTATTTTCATTGAACATTACCGGCCCGTCTGGAAGTGTTGGAACTGCCCTTGCGGGGGTGTCATTAGAGCTTATCGTCAATTCTTCGTACTCCCCTCACGGGTGAGACGATGGAGGCGCATGTGCAGAAATGCATCAGCCATTGACAGAGAAGCACTATTATTATTATTACTATTATTATTATTATTATTGTTGCTTCTTCTTCTTCTTCTTGTGTGTTTGTTGCTTGTTGCTTGTTGCTTGTTGTTGTTGTTCCTTGTTGTTCCTTGTTGTTCCTTGTTGTTCCTTGTTGCTTGTTGTTGCTTGGTTGCTTGTTGTTGCTTGTTGTTGCTTGTTGTTGCTTGGTTATTGTTGCTTGTTGTTGCTTGTTGTTGCTTGTTGTTGTTCTTCTTGTTGTTCTTGTTGTTCTTGTTGCCATGTTTGCTTGTTTCTTGTTGTTTCTTGTTGTTGCTTGTTGTTGCTTGTTGTTGCTTGTTGTTGCTTGTTGCTGGTTGTTGCTGGTTGTTGCTTGTTGTTGCTTGTTGTTGCTGGTTGTTGTTCCTGCTGCTTGTTGCTGCTTGTTGCTTGTTGTTTGTCGCTTGTTGCTGCTTGTTAGTGGTTAGTTGTTAGCTATTCGTTGTTCGTTGTTGTTTTTGTTACTTGTTTGTTGTTTGCTGTTTGTTGTTTGTTGCTTGTTGCTTGTTGCTTGTTGCTTGTTGCTTGTTGTTTGTTGTTTGTTGTTTTTGCTTGTTGCTTGTTGCTTGTTGCTTGTTGCTTGTTGTTATTGTTGTCGTTGTTGTTGCTTGTTTGTTGCTTGTTTGTTGTTTGTTGTTGTTTAGTGTTGCTTGTTGCTTGTTGTTGTTTTTGTTGTTTTTGATGGTTTTGTTGTTGGTTTTGTTGTTTTTTGTTGTTTTATTGTTTGTTGTTTTTTTGTTGCTTTTGTTGCTTTTGTTACTTTTGTTGCTTTTAGTGGTTGTTGTTTTTGTTATTATTTGATATTACTGAAAAAAAATAGTGACTAGTTCAGCAGACACTGATTTAAGTTTCAGTACAATTTTTGTTTATGAGGAAGATATATTTGTTGTGAATGACAATAGCAAGGTTGTAATACTGCGCAATAATAAACTACGCATGCATGCTTGCACGAAATGTAAACAGTGTAGAATTACCATGAAAGGAAGGTATGACATGTGCCATTGATATGTTTATAATTTAGGTTTCAGCGTCATATTTAAGTGAGGATGCAATGATACGATGTTGTTCCTGTAGTTGTTCTAGTTATCCTGATGGTGGTTGGTTTTGGTTGGTGTTGGTGTTGGTGTTATTGGTAGTGTTGGTGTTGGTCTTGATGTTGTTGTCTTTGTGGTCTGGTTTTGTCTTCGTTGTCTTCGTTGTTTTGGTTGTTTTCTGTGTTGTCTTGGCTGCTGTCTTTGTTGTCGTTGTTGATGTTGTTGATGTTGTTGATGTTGATGTTTTTGTTGTCGTTGTGCAATGTGGTCACTGTGGCCGCTGTGGTCACTGTGGTCGCTGCGGTTGTGATGGTTGTCGTCTAGCATGGTGGTAATCGTTGGTAGTTGTTGGTGGTTGCGGTGTTTGTTGGTCGGTGCCTATGGTTGGGTGTGGTGGCTGTTGGTTGGTGCCTATGGTTGGGTGTGGTGGCTGCTGGTTGTGTTTGGTTGTGGTTGTGTTTGGTTGTGGTTGTGTTTGGTTGTGGTTGTGTTTGGTTGTGTTTGGTTGTGGTTGGTTGTGGTTGGTATGGCGGGTGACTTTACGGGTGTGGTTGGTTGTGGTTTGCTGTGGGTGTTGGTGTTTCGTTGTGGTTGGTGTGGTTGGGTGTAGTTATGGGTGTTGTTTTGCTCTGCTGTCGTTATAATTGTGGTGGTCTCTTGTTGCCGTTGTCGTTGCTGTCGTCATCACGGGATGGGAATGACAAGAAGTTGTTGCGATTTAGGGAGTTTGATGTGTGCGTGTGTATGTGTGTGTGTGTGTTTGGGGGGGGGAGGGGGCGATGGGAAAATTTTTTCATCACAACCCCAACTACTCAAGCGGAATAAGTGTTGATTTTTTTTCAATAATGAAGGGCTGGTAGCTCATATGGGCAGTGCATATATTTTAAGTGTTAATGGCCTTGCCGATGTGATTTTCTTCCGGAAGCTTGGCCTCAGATGTGTGTGGAACTTTTTGAAATCGCAAGTGCCAAAGCATTTGCAAAACCTGTAGATCGCTGCTGGTTTTAGCGAAGCAGAAGTTAGAGGCCGATATTTGCAGCCACCTTTAGCACTGCTTTGACTAGCTCTGTTCACTGATCCAAATTCGTATTATCTTTTTTTTCTTTTTTATTCTGCTCCTTGACCTTCATGCTTTTCCCCGCTCTCTTTTTCTGCTTTTCTTTTATAATCTCTGACTGCCTGGAATGTAGGCATGTGACAGTGTTTTTGTTTATGTCCTTCCTTTCGTATTTCACCCGCTGTCTTGCCTCTATTTTTCCTGTTGCATCTTGTTTATCTGTCCTTATTATTGCATCATGGTTACTATTACTCGACCCTTAGAGCGAAGTCCCTTTCAGCCTCAAGTTGACTTTATTCCACTTTCTCTCAATAGAACTGTTCTTTATTCGGAAAGTTCATGCATGCGATTGCCATGTCTGATGTGGCCAGCCCGTCGACTGCAGTCCATCAACCGCCACGTGGTCTGTATGTCGTGTGTGTTCCCTGCTTCACCCAACTGGTACTGCTCCAATGTGGCCGTGTGGTGCCCTTCTGGCCTCTATGCGTTTGCATCACGAAATACAGTGAGTCTCTTGAGACTTGTGGGTTCAAGTGGCTCATCGAAATCTTCAGGTCGACCTGAGGCACCTACATATGATGCGTCATCAGGTTTGTCTGTCGTTTCAGTGTATCCTTATCTGGCATTTGTTGTCATCTTCGTGGTTCAATGAAGCTAGGGCTCGTCCAGCCAGTCGATCTATTTTTCAACAATATCATCCAAAAGGGGTAGAGCTTTAAAACCCCAAAGAATAATTCGTAAGCCCTCTGGCGCAATTTACTCTCAGTTTGAGCTACTTGATACCGTTCCAACAAATTCCATTTTCGATTGTATCATCGATCGTGCTCGCACGAAATATCAAACCATTTGTTTGGCTTGATTTCTGCTAGCCTAAAGCCAGAACCTCCAAAATGATATAGTCATGTTTGCTCAGGGCTTTGCTGCATTATGAAACATGATCTACCAAAGATTTTATTGCTTAACCTAAATTTTTTTTCATGTGGGAAGGCTACTTTTGGCGGTGTGGCACTCAGCGCTTTGGATCCCAACGCTATGTGATATAGAAGTGGATTATGTTGGTTGATTTGTCTGTGCAACAATACATCAAAATTCTTTATCAAATCCCGCTCCCTCTCACCCAATATCCACACACCTAGTCACACTTGCAACGATGCATTGAATTCTGGGTGCAATCGTCAAAGTTCCTCTCTTGGGGCCTAAACTATTCTTGCGTGCACACGAAATCGATATTTTACAGATTTTGCACTCAACTGGGCTGGGCAGTTGTCTGGCCATACGAATAAGGTTTCTTGTATTCTAAGTATGAGTCTCCTGACTCAAGCTACACTTTGTCAAGGTGGTCTCTGTGGATTACTGTCACTCATGCTCAACTTCTTCAAAGACACAAGGGTATCGCCATCCTGCTTTCCTGATAGAAAATTGATCATTTTTGTAGGGCACTGTATATCGCCTCCGGATCAGTCGACGGAACAGTCCGCGTGTGGGACACGTTGACGCAACGTTGTCTTTTTGCGCACGAATCTCACAAGAGACATGAGCTCACCACCCTGGCCAGCTCTCGCGATTCGGGCGACTTGGTGGTCAGCGCAGACTCCTCTGGTCGCCTTGCATTCTGGCACTATTCTTCGACTAATTCCCCACTTCTCATCAAACCAATCAATTCCAAAGTTACGGCTCTCGCCTGTCTCTCAACACATCCTTTCGATGCTGTGTCTCTTCCGGGCTCCTGTTCCGTGTTGGTGGGCTACCAGTCGGGTCTAGTGGTCTTGCTTGACTCACAAGGCTCAACTTTGAAAGTTTTTCCTGGTGGCCACGAATCCGCCATTCAAAGCCTGGCCTGGGCGCCTGTAGTGAGGAGGCCGGAAGAAAAGGCACAGCAGCACATAACGAAGAGTCAGCTTTTGGGTGATCTGGATGAGAGAAAACGCGATTCATGCAGCACGAAGTACGTGTCTGAGCGGATAGAGGACAGTGCTCAAAAAAATGTTCAAGATCAAGGCAGAGACATTGAAGTTGCGCATGAAAAAAAATCTTCGCTGGCCCTTAGGTTTGCATCGGTGTGTGCGGAAGGCGCTGTACGAGTTTGGGCTTTGGTGGCCAATGTTAACAGAGCTTTACTGGATCAGACTGAGATCAACGTGAATCAAACGGTTCAAGACGGAGAGATCGAAGAGTCCGCAGTGCTAAGCGTCACCTATTTGGCCAAAGCTGGCGGCGGAAGGACCAAAGGTGGAAGCAAATCAACCACTAAAAGTCAAGAGAAGCACAGTGCCTGGCATGTGCTGGCTTGGCAGAGTTCCGACTTGCTGGTCTCAGGAGCGCAAGGGGCCGTATATCGCATCTTTTGGCCAACTCGCGATAAACCCAGTGCTAGAAGCCTTCTACCTGATGGGGCATCCACTATCGGGCCGATTGCACAGTTGCAAGAGCGATTTGCAAATGCAAAAATTGAGCAAGTCGGCAGTCCACACAGTCGTGTAATTTTTTCCTTGAGCCTCATCGATCCGAATTCGGAGAACGAGTTTGCGCAGAAGGCAGGAAGTTTGTTGGAAAAGAGACTGGTACTCTCGTGCTCCATGGACCGCACAGTGATTCTGTGGCATACGGGAGACGCCCGAAGTGGCCGCAAGGAGCTCTGCCGATTGGCTTGTTTAGGCGGATTTGTTTATGGTTTAGCAGCTTCACCCAAGCAGCCAAACCTTGTAGCGCTTGCAGTAGGTGATAAGACATTACGCATCTGGAATAGCTCACGCGTCTCCAGAGTAGGTAGCCACCAAGTAGTGTGGAAGGGACTGTACGGCAAGGTGACATGTCTGGCCTGGCACCCCGAGCGTGACGGCGTGTTAGCGTATGGTACAGACAATGGTGTCTTCGGTCTCTACCACACACAATCTCAACAGCACGTTCTTGCCACATCACAGCATAAGGGTGCTGTGTATACCGTACAGTGGCGACGTGGTCCATGTATACAGACAGATGATGGTTCCTTATCACAATCTACGGCTGGATTAAAAAAGCATGAAAACGACAGTAAAGGTGGCATGTCAAGCACTCCTAAGTCGTGGAGGAAAAAAGAGCAAGATCAGCTTTCAAAATCATTACGTGCTAAGCCCAGATTCCCGCCTCAAGAAGTAAATATGTCCCTCGAACAAACAAAGTCGTACGACGAAAAAGACGTCGGATGGTTGAAGGAGAAACTAGACATGACTACAAAAAAACCATCAGATGAGGTTGAAGCGGCGAGTGCCTTTCCAAAAAGACAGTTGACCGATCCTTCCGGCCTGTCAGAAACGTCGGTAGTGTCCGAGCAGCTCTCTTCTTTGGAACCATCATTGTCTTCCAAAGCTGCTGCTTCTTTTGCTCTGCCCTCTGCCGCGCAGCTCTTCACGCTGCCGCAGAGAGCGGAAGAGGCAGAGCCTGATCGCTGCTTCCTGTACTCACTGGGCGCAGACCGGCGCCTACTTAAGTCGGACTTTCTTTTTCTATCCTCTGAGTCGTCGTCTTCGAATCCCCAGCCAGCCACTCGCGGGGGCTCCTCATCGGAACAAGTGCTGCCCGCTGCAAGCGAGAAAAAGACCAATATCACCGCTTTTTGTTTCAGTCCTTGCCATGAGTTTCTGGCAACAGGCTTAACCAGCGGAGAAGTGGCTGTATTCCGAGCGAACAGGCCGCTCAAACAGGAAGCAGCCCTTAATGGAGGAACGGAAAGCTTCCAACTACTGCGGTGCCTGCGTGACCAAACAAAACCCATTTTGCAGCTCAGCTGGTCTCCTTTGTCTCGAATTGACCCACAGTACGGTCTGCTAGCTTGCGCTAGCGAGGATGGTAGTGTATCTGTGCACAACTGTGCGCCCTGGCTTGCTGACGATGAGATTTGTGCCGCAACCGAATCAGTTCAGGCTGGGGTTAGTAGCAATCCGACTCGGAAAACACAGTCTGTTCATGAGCAGCGTGACCATGTTAGCAGCAAGGACGGAATGACCCAAGAGATGAATTTTTCTCCTGCTTTGTCACTGGGTCGCTCCGCCTGCCATATTTTCAGACATAGTGCTGCAGTTCTTTCTCTATGTTGGAGCCCTCACGAGCCTAAGCGACTGCTCGTCTCTTCAAGCGCCGATAAAACGTTGCAGGTCTGATTTGATGATATGCAAAAATTCAAACGCTGCAGGCCTTACTGTAGATGTTTTGCAGTTTAATGCATCAAAGTGTTCTGTGCAAAACAGATGTTTTGCAGTTTAATGCATCAAAGTGTTCTGAGCAAAACACGGAGCAGTGACTCTAACAACAAAAAAATGCATATTCCAACAGCAAACAAGGACATAGATGCGACCGATGATAACTACTCTTTTTTTTTTTTCCGTCATTCACAATACTTGTATGTAGGTATGGGATGTGCGTTCGGGCAAAAGCGTGGCAAGCTTGCGTGGCCACTCGGGCCGCGTCTTGTCTGTGCTGTGGAATCCTCTACGGCCCCTAGAACTCTTTTCTGGAGGCGAGGATCACGCGTTGTGGCGCTGGCCTAATTTTGAGAATCTGGCAGCGACAACACACTTGACCAGCCCTCCGAACCGAGCCGAAACAGTCGGCAAAAAGACAGAGACTGGGAAAAGGGGGAAAAGTGAAGGGAAAGAAAAGGCAAGAGATGAAGAGAAGATTAGTAAGGATGCCGGGGAATGCTTAACAGATGACAAAATGCAATCATCTTCAACAGAGAAGACCTCCACATATTCTCATGTAAGTACTTCCAATTATTTTGACACCTCTTTAGCCCCTGGTTCCGCCAGCGGAATACTTGCGTCGAGGGAACATCGGCAAGAGAAGGCTCGTGCCATTGTACCTTCCTTCTCGGCCCAGCAGAGCAGACAAAAGGAGCTGTCAGCTCTGGAAGCGCTGGCAGTCCACCTCAGTGGCCACTGCATGGATCCATCAGAGCACTCACCATCCATCTTGGATCAGCTTGGCTCGCGTTTGCTAGCGGCAAAGTCGACACTGGCAACCTGGTCGGCGCTGGAGCCCCATTTGGATCGGCTTGCTCAAGCTAGCTCTTCCAAAACTACCACGAGCAAGATGGAGCACAAGGATCAGCTTAGCTTGACCACCGGAGCTTGGACAGGCGATTACGGTCCCGAATCAAATTTACTTGCTACTTGCTTATTTCCTTCTCCATGTCCTGCCTGCTTGTTGGCTGCAGGGTGGGTGCTGCGACGGGCTATTGAGGGCAATAGCCTGACAGCAGACCATGTTGCTATGAGCGCCTCTCTAGGCATAGACACCTGGCGTCACGTATGTTTATGTTACGCCAAGCAGCTGGAGAACAGAGACGGGGGGGGATGGGACGTGCATCACGCTGTGCAGTACTATCTTGCTGCAGGCGAAATAGCATTGGCACTGCAATTTTACACAAAGAAGGTCTGGCCTTGCAAATATAAGTAAGATTATTAGCGGGCAACTTACCCCATTGATAGTTGCGGTCGCCTAGTAATGGTTATCGATTCTGCAGCTTGCTCTTGCTCAATATAAGTTTATCTTGACGCGTAGGGACTTTATGGGGATGCTGTAACTCTGGCTAAGCTAAGACTTCCTCCTGATCATGAATTGGTGAAAGCCTGTCTGCTTGAATGGGCACGTGCCTGTGAAGTTCGGAATCTGCACGACCGCGCTGCACAGAGTTTTCTGGCTGCTGGTAGTTTGATTTGCTTTTGCAAGCAAGTAGTGCTCTTCGTGCAACTTATGTAACAGAAGCGCGCATTCGATTTTCACGCTTGCATCTGCCTAGAAATGCCAACAGTCTCACTATTTCAGCCATTTGTGCCGTCACATTTCAGATCGTCCTTTGGATTGCCTGCGTGCGTTGCTGAGCCGTCATAATCTCCGGCGTCCAGCGCGCCTTTTTGAGCCCGCCACGGGACAGGCAATCCGAACTGCCCTTCGACTGGTGCAACAATACGAACAAAGGCAGCATTCAACTTGCGAGCAAGCGGTGCCCCTGCGCTTGGTGAGAGAGCTGGCAATCAAATTTTCCGGTATCAGCAGCAGCAGAAATTAAGCGCTCCTTATTTCTTTTGTCGTTTGTTACAGAGCATGCAGCCAGCGTCGCGGATTGGGCTGGCGCTCGCTGGGCCCTGCAGCTTCCCTGTGCCCAGATTCCTTTCTGGCGTTTGCTGGCGCTGGGAGCTGAGCATGCGTTGTTCCGCCAAATGGAGCTCCTAAAATCCTGGCTGGTGGATCTAGCAATGCAGGAGTATCCTGTTGCAAGTGCCAAAGAAGCCTCCGACATGGACCAGGAGTCTGCTTTGGAGATTGAGCTCACACCTTGCCTGAGCGAGCTGGTACGCGCGGAGTGGTGTCGCATGGGTCTGGAACCTTCCTCCAGTCCATGCCAACCTTCCCACTCGACGAAATTTGTTGCGAATAATGTTCTGCAGACATTCAGCACCAAAGCAGGCCCAGCGCAAAGTGAGGATAACGAAACTGTAGCACAGTATCTCATGGCACTGAGCTGGCCGCATTTGTCTCCCACTCTGTCGTCATGGGCTTCTTCTTCTTCTTCTTCTTCTTCTTCTTCTTCTTCTTCTTCTTCTTCTCCTCCTCCTCCTCCTCCTCCTCCTCTTCCTTCTCTTCTTCCTCCTTCTTCTCCTCCTCCTTCTCCTCCTCCTCCTTCTTTTTCTTCTTCTTCTTCTTCTTCTTCTTCTTCTTCTCCTCCTCCTCCTCCTCCTCCTCCTTCTTCTTCTTCTTCTTCTTCATCTTCTTCTTCTTCTTCTTCTTCTTCTTCTTCTTCTTCTACTACTACTACTGCTACTACTACTACTACTACTACTACTACTACTACTACTACTACTACTGCTACACTACTTCTACCTACCACTACTTCTGCAACACTACTACTACCTACTACTGCTGCTGCTACTAGTAGTAGTAGTAGTAGTAGTAGTAGTAGCAGTAGTAGTAGCAGTAGTAGTAGCAGTAGTAGTAGTAATAGTAGTAGTAGTAGTAGTAGTACTACTACTACTACTACTAATACTACTAATACTGCTGCTGCTGCTACTGCTGCTATTGCTACTACTATTGCTACTACTACTACTCCTACTCCTACTACTAATACTAATACTACTACTACTACTACTACTACTACTACTACTACTACTACTACTACTACTACTGCTGCTGCTGCGGCTACTACTACTGCTACTACTACTACTACTACTACTACTACTACTACCACTAGTACTACTACTACTGCTACTACTAGTACTGCTGCTGCTGCTGCTGTTGCTACTACTACTGCTGCCTCTACTGCTATTGCTTCTAGTACTACTAGTACTGCTACTGAGCCATCTTCATTTGTTGGAGTACACGCCCTCTCCTTTTTATCTGCGGCCTGGACTTTGCGGGATGCTTCAAAGAGGCAAACAATGTTGGAATTATTGGAGCAGGTTCATCTTCGTGTTACTTCTTTTCGCATGGCCACCCACGCTACTTGCGCTGAAACTGCCATTGTGCACAGACCTGTCCTTACCATCAGTCATCTTATTTCCTTTTCCATATGCCAGCTCGATTTGTTCCTCTGAATTAATTTTTAGGTAACTGCTGTCCTTTATAAGCAATGCAGCTGGAGCTCTGAGCAAACCAAAGATATAGAGGCGCAGCTCCTTTACGTGGCATGGACCACTACCATTACGTCACATGTTCCTTCGGCGATTCATTTGTTCTGGTCTCCGTCTATGTTAGCTCATGCTTCCCTGACCGCGCTTCTTCGATGGCCAGCTTTCATACTTGCGAGTCCTCCGGGGCGGGAGCTTTCCCAGCTGTCGTTAACATTGCCACAACTGGCTCCTCTTCTAAGGACGGAGGAAGCTCTATGTGCTCTGATCTGCAAAAGGCAGGTCCCTTGATTTCGGCTATACATGATTGCTGCACGATCTGTTGAAATGCTGCATGTCTGTTTCAAACGATGCTTTTCGGGTGCTATTGCAGCGATGGCTTCAGTTGGAACTGCAGTCGATGCGGCTGTTACAATCGGTCTATCAGAAAAAGCTCATGCTTTCCTTTCAGAAGCAAAATCCACAGCACGGCGCTCAGACTAACCTCGAGCAGGAGCGTTCGGGTATAAAGGCCGACCAAGTAGATATTGTGGTCTCAGATACAGATTCTACTCCATCCCCTTCGGCTAAACTGGCTGACGTCGAGAGCAAGCTGAAACAACTAGAAACCGAAGCTATCATACTGAACCAATATTTGCCACCTCGGTAGTCTCGTTTAAAATGTGTATGTCTATATGCATGTGTATGTATGTGTCCACGTGTATGTACGTATGCATGGGTATGCACGTGTGCATCTATATTTGTAAATGTATGTTTATGCATGCGTGTATTATGTAAGGTATGTTATATATGTTGTGCATGTGTGTAATGTATGTATGTACGTAATAATGGAAATGTGTAATTATATGTGTATGTATGTCAGTAATGTATGTGTCTATGTGTGTAGTATGCTTGTATATGCATATATGAATGTACGCAGTAGGTATGTGTGTATGTATGTAATTGACGTGTGTGTATGTATGCGTTTAGCATGCAGGTGTATGTATGTATGTATGTATGTATGTATGTATTTATATATGTATGTATGTATGTATGTATGTATGTATGTATGTATGTATTTATGTATGTATGTATGAATCGGTATGTGTATCGGTGTGTGTGTATCTGTGTATGTGTCTGTGTATGTATGTATATGTATTTGTTCAAGTCGTATGCTGTTTGTCCGTATGCATGCATGTTTGTATGCTTACTTTTTTTTATGTATGCAAGCGTACATGGTGTGTACGTATGAATGTAATATCGCTGTATGAAAAGAATGAACGTTTTCTATTATCTTATAGACACATACGTACTATGTATCTCTGCGCATGAAAGCACGTATTATAGGTGTAAATGTATTTAGATATGATATATGGAGGTACATGAATGTACAGATAACACTATGAATCTATGTACAATTGCATGTGTGTGGCGCATGCTATTATGTATGGTTTGTATCTGTATTCAGACATATAATCTATGCAGGTACATGCATGTATAGATAACACTATGAAGCTATGTATATGCATGTGTGTGATGCATGCTATTATGTATGAAGGTTCGTCCTGGGAAAGCAGTGATGTAGGCATCCATTTATGTGTGTGGGTATGTATGTATGTATGTATGTATGTATGTATGTATGTATGTATGTATGTATGTATGCATGCATGCAATGCATGCATGTATGTATGTATGTAGATGTATCGTACGTATGCTGCCTATATACATGTATGTACATCTTTATGTTTATGTAACAAAAATGTTTTATTTACACGTACAGTAACATTTATTTGCATATCTTCATACTTTATCTGTCCATCTCCATCGCCATCTATCTATCTGTCTATCTATCTGTCTATCTATCTATCTACCTATCTATCTACCTACCTACCTACCTATCTATCTACCTACTTACCTACCTACCTATCTATCTATCTATCTATCTATCTATCTATCTATATATATATATATATATATCTATCTATCTATCTATCTATCTGTCTGTCTATCTATCTATCAATCTATCTAAATGTCTATCTATTATCTATGTAATAAGCAAGCAATTTAGGTCTAAATAAGCAAGTGTTCATGGTATGTGCGCATTTTACTTTTGTCTGTCTCTCGTCCTCTGCATGTATATATGGGATGTATGTATGTACAGTATGTATGTATGCATGCATTTGTATTTGTGTTCGTCTGAATGCATGTATTTATGTATGTATGTATGTATGTATTTATGTATGTATGTATGCATCTATGTATCTATGTATGCATGCATGTATGTATGTATGTATGTATGTATGTAATACTATGTATGTATGCATTTATGAGTATGTGTTGTATGTGTACGTGTAATAGTATGCAGTTGTGTATGAAGAATGTCGTAATTTTCTTCAACATGTTTCAGTCGTTTGTACGCGTTCAATTTTGTATCATACTGGCACCTGCTCTGTCGTCAGTGCTGATCACGACCCGCCTCCTCTTCTGGCTGTGCATTCTCTTTTGAGACATTATGCTGCTGCAGTGCGTACTGCATGGAGGCTCGAGCCACGTTTTGAAGACTCGCTCTCCTCAGTCTCCACCTCGATGACCTCGCCTTCCTCCCTTGCTGCGTCCTCTATACTGCTGACTGCATTTGCGAAATTGAGAGCTCAGAGTGTGAGCTGGCTGGAGGAGGTGCAGAGCAGGCTCGCACATGCAGGTTTGTTGGAATTGCTGCATCAATGCGAAACTCAGGGTACCTTTCAGCTGCCTTGGCCTCCCCAGAAGGAGATGGTGGACTGAAAAAGTGACACCTTGGCAAACGGTGTGCCAAGAACAATATTTCAACAAACAAAAAAACAACAAAAAAAAATCAAGACTGTGCTGCACAGTCCGTGACAGAGTCTCGTTCAGTCAGTTTTCCTCCCTCGAGAAATTCCTTTGTCGGGTCTCCTGTAGATGTTACACGGACCTCTGTGCGTAGTATGTCTCTTCGTCAGTCAGAACGCATTGCTGGACATTGACAGATATAACATTCTTCTGCTATCATTTTGTTGGAAATATTAACTTAATAATATGAAATTATTAGCTTGTCAGACAGATCACACATAGTCAGTGTTAGAACTAGTAATCCTTTTTTTTAACGCAATGTTAGAACTAATAGTCAATATTAATAGTTACATGGACCGGTCGTATAAGAGTAACGGTGTGCCATTCCTTATATCCTGCTAGTCATATTACTCTGCGCTCTTTGTTGGTTCTGCGCGTTATTAATATTAAAGCTTTATTACTGCAGACGCTGTTAATAGTGAGTTCCGGATGATTATATATATAATATCAATATTAAGTTAAATTAGTTTAACAGGTTATCGAGCCTTGTTGTGCAAACTCTAACACAGAATTTTAATCGCACACTGCACACACAATTTTGGTGAGCTGGCATTAGACTGTCACGCAAAAGTGTGCATCTTCCTGACGTGCTGAATGCAATCAATCATCGTAACAGAAGACGTGCTGTAGACAGTCTCTGATATCCCCTGCTACCTGTGGTAAGACCGTCTAGCTACGATAGGTACTAGCCCCGGACACCACACCTCTATTTCCCAATAGACAAAAACCTCCGCAATTGCTCAGACTCCCGTCTTAAACCTGCACTCGGTGCGTCCCCATCCTACCGGCTTGCGACTTCCACTTAAACTCGAAGAATTTAACAATACTAAAACAATTCTTGCCTGTCTAACTGACGACGTCACAAAAGATATACCTTCCAAACATTTACACACGTAACAGTCGGCGTAACGTACTGTTAGACCATTATTATTAACACAATGACCTATGGTAGATACACTACACCAATAGCAGTATTGCTGTCGACGTTCAAGAGAAAAAAATTATTGCTTTTTAGATTTTAATTGAAATTTCGTTTTTGATTCATTTTTTCGATTTTGTGTGAAAAATTTAAATTTCTCTATTTAACTGTAATATTGCTGTTGACATTCAAGACAACAAAAAAAATTGATTTTTCTGTTTTGGTTGGAATTTCAGTTTTGGTTGGAATTTTGATTTTGGGTGAAAATTTGAATTTTTCAAATTAACTGCTATATTCGTCCGCAAAATATCGTAAATTTTCGCGAAATGTTACCGTTAAATTTGAAAATTTGAATTTTTGTCACAAAAATGAAAAACTGTCACAAAAATGAAAATCTGACACAAAAATGAAAAACTAATTTTTGTTGTTGTCTTGAATGTCAACAGCAATATTTTGCGAAAATTTCCGTTTTTTTGCTTATGCATATAGCTGTTAATTCGAGAAATTTAAATTTTTGTCACAAAATCGAAATTCCAACCAAAATCCGAAATCTGACCCAAAATCTTAAATTTAACCATTTTTTACGTCTTGAATGTCGACAGCAATATTACAGCTTTAATAAGAAAAGGCGCGAACAGGACACGCCTCGTAACTTGACTGGCAGGATCGTAAGTAATTGCTCTACCGACACAGTTACTCTGATACGGCCGGTCATCAACTATTAATTAAGATTATAGTTCCAACACTCCCACTGGAACAAAGTAAATTAACATGTAAGTTACTGCCTGTCCTATAAAAGTTATTCCACCTACTACTATTTTGTGAAACATGAAAAAACACAAACTCAAAACATATACCCTTACCCTCACACTCTCCGAGAAGTAATGTCGGGTTGGCTACCCTTCTATCCACAGCGAGTATGCATCAGTTAGAATACATACAAGGCAGCGGGCCTGTGGTATAGTCGGGCCTACCCAACGAGAAGATTATTTCCCTACTCTCCCTACCTCGCGTATGAGTAAAAGTGACATGTAATAGACATATATATAGATCATGTGAAAGTACATAAATATAGTAATGACCTCCAAAGAAGCGATAACATAAATATGTAATATTGTTATGTTAATACATATGTACAATCTGTAAGTATCGTAACTATGAAAGTAATATAAAAATAAAATTTTCAAGCGCTTCCCGTAAGGGATGTTAAAATCTAAAAAAAAATTATTGGCGGGTCTGTACTCTCTGAAGGGAGGGCCCCAGGTCTATCCACTCACGAGGAGCGATGAATCACCTTTCGACCCAACCACAACCAGATTTCCAATTTGGCCTCTTAAAAAATATATATAAATGAGAGTATAAATATTATATAAATCCTACACTATCGATCGAAGAGAATTATCCAGGAAACGCAGTTCGGATTTCGGGGCTCTGCGCCAGCCCGGGGACACGAACGTACTTAGCATCATGGTCATCAGATCGCCACACACATCAAGCATCTGCTGAATAGTCTCCCTCTCAAGTTGGTACTACCGGCCTTGGTTATGAATCGGACCCCACTGACGGTATTTCACCACCTGCCGGTTTGGGAACGATCCAGAGCTTGAGTGGCCTCGATTCTGGCTTTGGTATGGACGACCATGAGCCGATATCTGACACCCTTCTTTTTAGACACCACATGTCATACTCAGAAGAGCGACCGTATGGTTTCGTGGGCCACCTATCAGGGCTCTACCCGGGACATGTGGGACAGAGTGTATCTCAGCAGATTCTGAACCACGTTGTCCCATTCCCATGGTCCCACACTGCTTCGGTGGTACCAGTGCGGTCCGGGGGGGTCCAAGGACAGCCTCACAAAGATCATCTCGGCTGCCCAATATACCTGCGATACGAGTTCGTCTTCACGCATACATGGCCATGGTTTGTATGCCTCTATTATCTTTTTTGCCTACCGTCGAACTCAGATATACGATATTGGGCAAAAACGCTTAGTATGCCCAGTTTGGTAGCAGTTGTAGCATGTTGCCGTCAACCACCATTCCTGTTCTGAGCTATCACCCCCATTACTTTCGCTCTTTTCCCCTTTCCCGTTCTTTGTCCATCTCTTGTACTTCTCTCTCTTTTCTCCTTTCTGTCCTCCCTCTCCCTCTCCTAGCAGTCGGTTCGCTCCCTTGCCCTCTCTCTTTCTCTCTCTCTCCTTTCTACGTTCTCTCCTGAGCTTCTTCTGCTTAGCTTCCCACAGCACGTAAATTTCTCTTGCTGACTCTACCATATCGTCATGCGATGGCCTACTTGCTGCTACTAGTTTATAATGCTCATTGAGATAGTTCGGCCCATAGACCTCATGCTCGGCTAGCTTCTCTAACAGTCCGTTCACTGCCTCCTCTGGTTCAAAATCCTTCCCTCTCAAAGTCTCTAACCAGTTCTTCTGGAGTGGGTGCTGTGTTAGATATTCGTCCATGTCTTCTGTTGGTCTCGGTCTCATCTCTTTAAACGCTTTCTCCTCTACGTATCTTGCCGCACCGCTGAGATTACCGTATTTTTCCTTGACAATGCCGACTTTTTCGAACGGGCAATGAACCTTTTTGCTTCTCAGAAATTGTATCACCTTTGCTTCCGAAAATGCTGTGGTGACAAGAAGTTGAAACATTCTGCAGCGATACAGATATTGTTGTTCTTCTCTGTACCTTTTCTTTCTCAGCAAATAGACGCCATTGTTTGTTTTTGTCCTCGACCTCTTCTTTCTTCTATTCGCTCTCTCTTCCCATGCTTTCTTCTCTTCCTTTGTGAGATCTTTCCAGTTGGGTAGTTTCTCTGTCGGTGCCTTTTGCTCTGGTGTTCTGCTGCCTCTTTGTCTCTGTTGTTGTTGTTGTTGTTGTTGTTGTGTTTCGTCTTCTTCGTCTGATCCGTCTGGTGTGTCTACCTCATGTGTTTCTCTCGGTTCGTCCATTTCTTCTGCTTTTCTCATTCGATCTCGATCGAATCCATATTTCGTCTTCGCCGCTTTATGGTCTTCAAATGCATCATGGAACATGTCCCCGAGAGTAGTGCTAATACCATATGCATACTCCTCTATCTTGTAAGAGCAACTTTGCAAATCCTTTTTGTTTCCGCTAAACGCCGGTGTGTGAGACATCAACTGTCTCATGCTAACCGCATGGTGCCGAAAATCGTTTTCCCAGCGGCTCATAACCGTTGATTAGGTAATTACCCGATCACTCACGGACCTAATATCTTTTACACTCCGGTTTGCTAAGAGACTCCGTTAGAAGCCACGATATCAATCGACACTTTAATCCGCAAGTAGATAGCAGAACTGACAAACTCAAAGGTAATAACGAAACTGAAATAAAAGTCCGCACGAATGTACTATGATTATTACACAATGGTTATTGTCCAATCCTGAATGCCAATATAGACCCTTACGTCCGTTATTCTTATTGACTAGAACTACACTGTCATTGGACTATACGAATAAATTACTTCCCACTCACAAAGTAATTACTAATGGTAAACGTAGTTATCCTACCAACGATTTTTATAACTTATACAATATAGATGTATAATATTGGGACCTGCAGTCAATTTAATAATTTAATTGGATCAAGGGGGAGTGTTAGATTTATTCTGAATATAATTAATCGGTTAGTCAGCGTTAAGATCAGTATGGTCCGGCATATGTAATGTGTGTAGTTAGAGCCATTACTTATGTCCTACCTAGTATTAATATGTATTCGGGCCGTTCCCTTAGCGCACTTTTCTTAATAAAGTTTCTAATATAGGCCACAGCTAGTACAATGCAGATTATTAAGTTAGTCACTGTCTCACACAACTAATGCAAACACTAGCTAATTCCCTTGGTCCGGCCTAAAGATAATATATTTATGTCTAAAAAGTGTAACGGACGGTCACTTCTAGTAATATTATCGTTAACTGGTTAAGAGTGTTATTAATATTAAAGTCCTCTTATTGTCACTGTGTATTGATTGACACAGGTGTAGATGATATTAAAGTAGCACATATTTACCTATCTGCGCCGCGGACTCGGGCTACACAATGCGCGGGTACCAACTCATATGTAATTTTAGGCATTTTAAGCGTTGGTAAAACGGAGGCAAAATAGGCGTAATGAGTTTTTAACATTTTTTAATAATTTTTTTTTTGTTGTAAAGGTCACGATGGGATGGGGTTCCCACTGAAAAAAAATTTTTAATTTGAATTTCAAATGTTATAACGGTTAAAAATTTTGTGTTTTCTGAATTAAAAAACATTTTGTGTAAAATTTGACAATAATTTTTGAAAAGTTGGTCGGAACCCCTTCAGATGACGAGCTTTCTGAATCTGAAGCCATTTTTTAAAAAGGTGAAGTAGTTTAGGAGGAGACTTTTCCTGGATTTTTGAGGTTTTTGGGACCTTTTACCCTAAAAAATGTTCAGGCCGGCCCAGGCCATGCCAGCCAAAAAGCCAAACCCTGTCAACTTTTTTAAGGACCGGCGCAGTCTGTTGGGACTTTGGTGCGAAGCTTCCCCATGCCTCCAAGTCGCGGATCCAAAGGCTGGCGAAAGCAGAGAAAGACTTTTGACAAAAACAAGAAGAGGACTGAGAGGGATACACGTGCCGACGCGCTGGTGGAAAAAAGAGCCAAGCTCGACGACCAAGAGCGAGTTGCAGAGGCAAGGGAACGAGACTCGCAGTATGGCCGTTGCACGGGCATCGAAGTGGGGGCGGAATCTCTCGAAGTGGGGGCAGAATCTCTCGATAATTATGAAATGGAATTTTCTGTCATCACCCCGAAAGGGGCTGGAGTACATTACATGACCAGAAAGGAGTACTGGGCTAGTGTAGAGAGGGAGAAGATGACGCCAGTAAAAGTGCCAGATGCGCATGGGTGTGTGGGTAGAACATGAGAGCCATACCTGCGAGAGATGTGTCTGTGGCAGGAGACAGATGATAGGTGTAGAATAGATAAGTATGTGACAGGGAAAGAGATAGTGCTAGTGTGTAGGGTGCCCAAGATCAGAAAGGAAGAGAAGGTGTCCAAGCAGACTAGGAGACAGAGAAAGCAGAGGTGTGGGGCTGTGGTAGAGGAGATTAGGCGAATGTTAGGTGAGGAGCATAGGTTGACGGAAGCAGAGGTGAATGATTATGATGAAATGGTGAAAGACATGTATAAAAACTATGCTGCCATGCCTGACGAGAAACAAATAGAGAACTTAGCCTACCAGGCCCTGTTGCACATGGATTGCAACGTCATGTCCGACAAGCAAGTCTCCGCTTTATTACATGCAGTGAAGCATCCCTTTCTCTCGGGCCAGCAGGTTGGCTTTGCTTTTTTGTTTGTTTCTTTTCTGCAATTTGTGTGACTGTAGTTGACGAAGAAGAGGAGAGAGCTCACAGCGGACGTGGACCTTAAGTACGATCTGAAACTGTCAGCAGACGGTTTGTCTGCGAGTGCAAATGTTTACAGCATTCTCACTGAGTTGGAGACCAAGTGGATGAGGGATGGGGCAGGGCAGACGGATACGCTCATGATACCTATTGGGGGGGATGGCAGGAAAACAGGTGCAACACTGAATTTTGTACTATGGGCGATTAAGGTTTTTGCAGTTGATGGTGAAAAGCAGTTGGTACGGGGCTTTCCCCATCCCACGAGTCAGGAGGGGATCTTCCCTGTGCTCATTTCTAGGTGCGGGGAAGAACTGGAGGAGCTGAAACAGTCCGCAGGTAAACATGATGGGGGTATATTTTGTGGAGGCAGAACTGCGTGCTAAGGCAGTATGAGCTGTTGTTTGCTCAAAATTTTTTGAGGTTAGTGTAGGGGCAGTTCTTTATTGATCTGCCCCCACGTTAACGTCAAACCTCTTTTCTTTTTTTTTTCTTTTTTTTTTTTCTTGCTTTTTTTCTTTTTCTTTTTCTTTTTTTTTCTTTTTGCTTCTCGGTTACTAGGGGGAAATCTATGTTGAAGATAACATCACTTCTCTTTTACACATATTTTCCCCGATCTTTCTCTTTCTCTCTCTTTTCGTTTAAGTTATTAACAATAAAACTTTCTTAATAATTGAATAAGTTTCATTAATACTTGAATTAGTTTTATTAATATTATAATTGAATTAGTTTTATTTATTAATACTATTGATATAAATTTTTATTAATAACTTGTAGGTGAGCTTTTAGCTTACCTGGAGCAACTTGAACAAAATGGATGGACATCCCCGGAAACCGGCCGGCATTATAAAGTTAAATTTTTTGTGACCGGTGACATGAAGTGGCTGCTTTCATGCACCGGGCATAAAGCAGCCTCTTCAGATAACTCTTGTTTTTTGTGCACATGCCATTCAGACGATAGAGCAGATTTAGAGGTAGAGTGGGGTGTGACTAGAAAGAGCACTGATGATGCACCACAACCCGGAAAAAAACATGCACAATCACTTTTTCATTTCATCCCGCTTGAAAGACACATACCAGACTTGCTGCACATGATGCTGCGTGTGTGCGGCCGGATGACTGACTATATTATACGAGAGATTTTAACAGGAAAGCCTCGTGTCCCTTGGAGTTTGGACATTCCGCTTGATTCACCGTACGCATCCCTTGACTCAAGACTCGCGCACTTCAAAGATCAACTTGCAGGTAAAAACCGGGCGGGAAAGGTAATTTCCGGTTTCAAATGTCGGTATAATGACGAAAAAAAAGATCATGAATGGACTGGACTTGATCGCGGTGTAGCGTTACGTCGTTTTATGTCGGAAGTTTACGATGACAATTTGAATCTAGAAAATATTTTCTGCCCGGGCCGCTGGAAAAATATTAAGACTTTTTGCGCGGGCTGGTGGAATCAATTTCGCAAAATCAACAATCCGCACATTTTCACTGACACGGAAGCGGATTTGTGGCAGAAACAAACTCGGACTTTGTTTCTTGAACTAACCTCTATGAAATACCAAGGCCCCGCTCATCCTTTGATCGAGGATGGGACTTGGTATCTGAAGGTACCTGGTAGAGGCGGTGAACCAAACGATATCGTTTACTGGCGGGAGGATGGGAAGGAGGTGAGGAGGGGTGAGAATGGGCCCGTTATGCGCCGGAAGGATGTATATCCTTACGGTACTTTCGATCCGGATTTCATTACTCCATACGTGCATCTTACCGTTAATTATATCACTTTTTTTTTGAAGCTTCACGGAACTATTTACTGGTTTTCTTGTCAGTCGCTGGAGCTAGTGAACAACATGCATTCACAGCTTTTTTTCAAGCGTAACACTCGTCGCGATACGTGGATGTTAGAGCTTTTACAGGCTAACTATCGTGTCAAAGAGCTCCAGTTCCGGGGGTACAAGAAAAAAGACTACAAGTTCCGTTGCTCAATTTGCGCTAAGTACTATGTGTACAAAATATCTTTTCGGAAACATGAAGAAGAGTGCCGCGCTGAAGCTGAAGTTGATTTAGACCTTGTCATCGGTCTCAGCAAGGAGAGGATGTGGTTTAGCCTATTATTATTATTATTATTATTATTATTATTATTGGACACCGTGATAGCCCAGTGGTCAAGTTCTACCATCTGGGCCCTGTCGCCAGTTCGATTCCCGTCGGTGCCACCAGTATTTTCATTGAACATACCGCTCCGTCTGGACCAGTATTTTCATTGAACATACCGGTCCGTCTGGAAGTGTTGGAACTGCCCTTGCGGGGGTGTCATTAGAGCTTATCGTCAATTCTTCGTACTCCCCTCACGGGTGAGACGATGGAGGCGCATGTGCAGAAATGCATCAGCCATTGACAGAGAAGCACTATTATTATTATTATTATTATTATTATTATTATTATTATTATTAGGGAGTACATAGGCCATCGGTCCTTTCCATGGGCTGATTGGTATAAAGCTCCTAGAGTAATGTTCTATGCCGTCACTTCCTTTATTCCACCGATTGGTGTGGAGACTTTCCTTATGGAATGGAGGACTGGATGCACATGGCCTTTTGGCTCAGCAATTGGCAGGAGATACACTATTATTATTATTATTATTATTATTATTATTATTATTATATTATGGACACCGTGATAGCCCAGTGGTCAAGTTCTACCATCTGGGCCCTGTCGCCAGTTCGATTCCCGTCGGTGCCACCAGTATTTTCATTGAACATACCGGTCTATTTCTGGACCAGTATTTTCATTGAACATACCGGCCCGTCTGGAAGTGTTGGAACTGCCCTTGCGGGGGTGTCATTAGAGCTTATCGTCAATTCTTCGTACTCCCCTCACGGGTGAGACGATGGAGGCGCATGTGCAGAAATGCATCAGCCATTGACAGAGAAGCACTATTATTATTATTATTATTATTATTATTATTATTATTATTATTATTATTATTATTATTATTATTATTATTATTGACTGACACGGGGGGGTGGAGGACCTCGAACAAGGGTATTGGAGGCTTATGTCCGTTGAGGATATGCCATTAGCTGCATCAGTACGCCTCAGATATAGTATTATTATTATTATTATTATTATTATTATTATTATTATTATGGACACCGTGATAGCCCAGTGGTCAAGTTCTACCATCTGGGCCCTGTCGCCAGTTCGATTCCCGTCGGTGCCGCCTGTATTTTCATTGAACATACAGATCCGTCTGGACCAGTATTTTCATTGAACATACCGGTCCGTCTGGAAGTGTTGGAACTGCCCTTGCGGGGGTGTCATTAGAGCCTATCGTCAATTCTTCGTACTCCCCTCACGGGTGAGACGATGGAGGCGCATGTGCAGAAATGCATCAGTCATTGACAGAGAAGCACTATTATTATTATTATTATTATTATTATTATTATTATTATGGACACCGTGATAGCCCAGTGGTCAAGTTCTACCATCTGGGCCCTGTCGCCAGGTCGATTCCCGTCGGTGCCACCAGTATTTTCATTGAACATACCGGTCCGTCTGGAAATGTTGGAACTGCCCTTGCGGGGGTGTCATTAGAGCTTATCGTCAATTCTTCGTACTCCCCTCACGGGTGAGACGATGGAGGCGCATGTGCAGATTTGCATCAGCCATTGATAGAGAAGCACTATTATTATTATTATTATTATTATTATTATTATTATTATTACTATTATAAATGGACACCGTGATAGCCCAGTGGTCAAGTTCTACCATATGGGCCTGTCGCCAGTTCGATTCCCGTCGGTGCCACCAGTATTTTCATTGAACATACCGGTCCGTCTGGAAGTGTTGGAACTGCCCGTGCGGGGGTGTCATTAGAGCCTATCGTCAATTCTTCGTACTCCCCTCACGGGTGAGACGATGGAGGCGCATGTGCAGATTTGCATCAGTCATTGACAGAGAAGCACTATTACTATTATAAATTATTATTATTATTATTATTATTATTATTATTATTTTGGACACCGTGATAGCCCAGTGGTCAAGTTCTACCATCTGGGCCCTGTCGCCAGTTCGATTCCCGTCGGTGCCACCAGTATTTTCATTGAACATATCGGTCTATTTCTGGACCAGTATTTTCATTGAACATACCGGCCCGTCTGGAAGTGTTGGAACTGCCCTTGCGGGGGTGTCATTAGAGCTTATCGTCAATTCTTCGTACTCCCCTCACGGGTGAGACGATGGAGGCGCATGTGCAGAAATGCATCAGCCATTGACAGAGAAGCACTATTATTATTATTATTATTATTATTATTATTATTATTTGGACACCGTGATAGCCCAGTGGTCAAGTTCTACCATCTGGGCCCTGTCGCCAGTTCGATTCCCGTCGGTGCCACCAGTATTTTCATTGAACATACCGGTCCGTCTGGACCAGTATTTTCATTGAACATACCGGTCCGTCTGGAAGTGTTGGAACTGCCCTTGCGGGGGTGTCATTACAGCCTATCGTCAATTCTTCGTACTCCCCTCACGGGTGAGACGATGGAGGCGCATGTGCAGAAATGCATCAGCCATTGACAGAGAAGCACTATTATTATTATTATTATTATTATTATTATTATTATTATTATTATAAATTATTTCTATTATTATTATTATTATTATTGTAGGCATCACCCCCCGGATAGCCGGTAAAAAGTACCTTTTCCTGGTGACAGGTGCACCAGCTTATTTTTCAGTTTTATTTGTCCGGATTGGACCTGATGCCATTTTATTCCTGGTCTGTTGCCGTTTTCCTTTTTGGCTTCACTGAGCTAATACAACGAGACATCATTCTCATTCTTGAGGACTGTGTTTGGTTGTATTACCGACTTTTTTCGAGCTATCGTTGGGGGCATTACATTTGGAGTCCACATCACTAGGGTGATTTCTTTCTGCTTTGCCACACAGGCAACAGAGTGAATTTTCACTGACCTGTCTCACACGGGGGCGTCAGACGAAAACAAATACTCCAACACAGCTCCCTCATAACTCTTTCACAAAACAAATAATTTGATTGGTATCAAGCAGGTGTCTCGTACCCTCTAGCCCAATCAGTATCTGTGTGCTCACAAGGAGACATCAGATACAAACTCTCTGTCGTTCTTGCTGTTCTCACACAGAGACCAAGAAGAAGGAGGTGGACAGAAGAGTGAAGGAACACACACAAAACACAAACACGCATAGGGACAGGAGCACAACACTCTACCCTTCTAGTTTGTGCATTTATCTGCATTATCTCACACATACGTCAGAGTA